>CAWTZB010000022.1:110000-265000 GCA_963919705.1 Alexandromys oeconomus | reverse complement strand
GGTTAGGGTGCGGGTGAGGCTGAGCATTAGGGTTAGGATTTGGGTTGGGTTAGGTTTGGGGTTGGGATTTTGTTAGGGTTAGGGTTAGGGTGAGGGTTAGAGTAAGGATGAAGGTGAGGGTGAGCTTTTGGGTTAGGGTTAGGGTTTGGTTTAGGGTGAGTGTGAGGGTAAGGGTATGGCTGACGCTGAGGGTTAGGGTTAGGGTTAGGGTGAGGGTGAGGGTGTGGGTAGGGTGAGGGTAAGGGTGAGGGTGAGTGTGAGGTTGAGGGTGAGGATGCGGGTGAGGGTGAGGGTTAGGGTTAGGTGAAGGTTAGGGTTAGGGTGAGAGTTAGGGTGAGGTTGAGGTTGAGTGTGAGGCTGAGGGTGAGGCTGAGGGTTAGGGTTAGGGTTGGGGTTGGGGTTGGGGGTTGGGGTTGGGGTTAGGGTTAGGGTTAGGGTTAGGGTGAGGGTGAGGGAGAAGTTCAGGGTGAGAGTGAGGCTGAGGGTTAGGTTTAGGGTTAGGGTGAGGGTGAGGGTGAGGGTTAGGTTTAGGGTTAGGGTTAGGGTGAGGGTGAGGGTGAGGTTGAGGGTGAGGGCTAGGTTTATGGTGAGGGTGAGGGTGCGGGTGAGGGTTAGGGTTAGAGTTAGGGTTAGGGTGAGGATTAGGGTTAGGGTTAGGGTTGAGTTTGGGGTTGTGGTGTTGGGGTTAGGGTTTGGGTTAGGGTTAGGTTGAAGGTTAGGGTGAGAATGAGGGTGAGGGTGAGGTTGAGGGTTAGGATTAGGGTTAGTGTTAGGGTTAGGGTGAGGCTGAGGGTGAGTGTGAGTGTTAGGAATAGGGTGATGGTGAGGGTTAGGGTGAGGGTGAGGGTGAGTGTGAGGGTTAGGGTGAGTGTTTGGTTGGGTGTTAGGGTTAGGATGAGGGTTAGGATGAGGGTTAGGATGAGGGTTAGGATGAGGGTTAGGGTGAGGATTAGGGTTAGGGTTAGTGTGAGGGTTAGGGTTAGGGTTAAGGTTAGTGTGAGGGTGAGGGTGAGGGTTAGGGTGAGTTTTAATGTTAGGGTTAGGTTAAGGTTAGGGATAGGGTGAGGGTTAGGGTGAGGTTGATGTTGAGGGTGAGGGTAAGGGTGAGGCTGAGGGTTAGAGTTAGTGTTAGGGATGTGGTTGAGGTTTGGTTAGGGTTAGGGTTATGGTAAGGGTGTGGGTTAGGGTGAGGGTAAGTGTGAGGGTGAGCTTCAGGTTTAGGGTTAGGTGTAGGGTTAGAGTTAGGGTGAGGGTGAGGGTTAGGCTGAGGGTTAGGGTTAGGGTGAGGGTGAGGGTTAGGTTTAGGGTTAGGTTTAGGGTTAGGGTGAGGGTGAGGTTGAGGGTCAGGGTTAGGGTAATGGTGTGGGTGAGGGTGAGGGTTAGGGTGAGACTTAGCGGGAGGGTGAGGGTGAAGTTGAGGGTGAGTGTTAGGGTTAGGGTTAGGGTTTGTTTTGGGGTTGGTCTTGGGGTTAGGGTTAGGGTTAGGCTTAGGCTTAGGGTTAGGGTTAGGGTGTGGATTAGGGTGAGGGTAAGTGTTAGGGTGAGCTTCAGTGATAGGGTTAGAGTTAGGGTTAGGGTTAGGGTGAGGGTTATGTTGAGGGTGAGGGTTAGGGTTACAGTTACGGTTAGTGTGAGGGTGAGGGTGAGGGTTAGGAGGAGTTTTAGTATTAGGGTTAAGTTAAGGTTAGGGTTAGGGTGAGGGTTAGGATGAGGTTGAGGTTGAGGGTTAGGGTGAGACTGAGGGTTAGGGTTAGGTTTGGAGTTGTGGTTGGGGTTAGGGTTAGGGTGTGGGTTTGGGTGAGGGTAAGTGTGAGTGTGAGCTTCAGGGTTAGGGTTAGGGTTAGAGTTAGGGTTAGAGTAAGGGTGAGGGTTAGGTTGAAGGTTAGGGTGAGGGTTAGGGTGAGTATTAGGGTGAGGGTTAGGGTTATGGTTATGGTTAGGATTAGTGTTAGGGGGAGGGTTAAGGTGATGGTGAGTGTGAGGTTGAGGGTGAGGGTGAGTGTGAGGGTGAGGGTTAGTGTGAGGGTTAGGATTATGGTTAGTGTTAAGTTTAGGGTAAGGGTGAGAGTTAAGGTGGGGTTGGGGTTAGGGTTAGGCTTAGGCTTAGGGTTAGGGTTAGGGTGTGGATTAGGGTGAGGGTAAGTGTGAGGGTGAGCTTCAGTGATAGGGTTAGAGTTAGGGTTAGGGTTAGGGTGAGGGTTATGTTGAGGGTGAGGGTTAGGTTTAAGGTTATGGTTAGAGTGAGGGTGAGGGTGAGGGTTAGGATGAGTTTTAGTATTAGGGTTAAGTTAAGGTTAGGGTTAGGGTGAGGTTGTGGTTGAGGGTGAGGGTGAGGCTGAGGCTGAGGGTTAGGGTTAGGGTTGGGGTTGGGGTTGGGGTTAGGGTTAGGGTTAGGGTTAGTGTTATGGTGTGGGTTTGGGTGAGGGTAAGTGTGAGGGTGAGCTTCAGGGTTAGGGTTAGGGTTAGGGTGAGGGTGAGGGTGAGGGTGAGTTTTAGGGTTAGGGTTAGGTTTAGGGTGAGGTTGAGGGTGAGGGTTAGGGTTATGGTTAGCGTGAGGGTGAGGGTGAGGGTGAGGGTTAGGGTTAGAGTTAGGGTGACGATGAGGGTGAGGGTGAGGGATAGGGTAAGGGTGAGGATGAAGGTGAGGATTAGGTTTAGGGTTAGTGTTAGGGTTAGAGTGAGGGTGAGGGTTAGGTTGAGGGTTAGGGTGAGGGTTAGGGTGAGTATTAGGGTGAGGGTTAGGGTTATGGTTAGGGTTAGGATTAGTGTTAGCGGGAGGGTTAGGGTGAGGGTTAAGGTGATGGTGAGGGTGAGGTTGAGGGTGAGGGTGAGTGTGAGGGTGAGGGTTAGTGTGAGGGTTAGGATTATGGTTAGTGTTAAGTTTAGGGTAAGGGTGAGAGTTAAGGTGGGGTTGGGGTTAGGGTTGGAGTTAGGGATAGGGTTAGGGTTAGGGTGAGGGTTAGGGTGAGAATGAGGGTGAGGGAGAGCATTAGGAGTAGGGTTATGGTTAGGGTGAGGGTTAGATTGAGGGTGAGAGATAGGCTTAGGGTTAGGGTTAGGGTTAAGGTTAGGGTGAGGTTGAGGGTGAGGGTTAGGTTTATGGTTAGGGTGAGGATGAGGGTGAGGTTGAGTGTTAGGGTTAGAGTTAGGGTGAGGGTTAAGGTTAGGATTAGGGTTAGTGTTAGGGTTGGGTTTGGGGTTGATGTTGGGGTTAGGGTTAGGGTTAGGTTTAGGGTTAGGGTGAGGGTTAGGGTAAGAATGAGGGTGAGGGTGAGGTTTAGGATGAGGGTTAGGGTTAGGGTTAGGGTGAGGATGAGGGTGAGGGTTAGGGTTAGGTTTAGGTTTAGGGTGAGGCTGAGGGTGAGGGTTAGGTTGAGTGTGAGGGTGAGGTTTAGGGTGAGGATGAGGGTGAGGGTTAGGATGAGTGTTAGGGTCAGGTTCAGGGTGAGGGTGATGGTAAGGGTTAGGTTTAGGGTTAGGGTTAGGGTTATGGTCAGGGTGAGGGTGAGGTTGAGGGTGAGGGATAGGGTTATGGTTAGCGTGAGGGTGAGGGTGAGGATGAGGGTTAGGGTTAGAGTTAGTGTGAGGGTGAGGGTTAGGGTGAGGGTGAGGGTGAAGGAGAGGATTAGGGTTAAGGTTCGTGTTAGGGTTAGAGTGAGGGTGAGGGTTAGGGTGAGGGTTAGGGTGAGGGCTGGGTGAGTGTTAGGGTGAGGGTTAGGTTATGGTTAGGATTAGGGTTAGGGTTATGTAAGGTTTAGGGTGAGGGTTAGAGTGAGGGTTAAGGTGAGGGTGAGGGTGAGTGTGAGGGTGAGTGTTAGGTTAAGGGTTAGGGTTAGGTTTAGGGTAAGGGTTAGGGTTATTTTTAAGGTGAGGGTGAGGGTGAGGGTGAGGGTGAGGGTTAGGGTTTCGGATACTGTTAGGGTTTGGGTGAGGGTGAGGGTTAGCGTGAGGGTTAGGGTGAGGGTTTGGTTGGGTGTTAGGGTTAGGGTAATTGTTAGGATGAGGGTTAGGATGAGGGTTAGGGTGAGGGTTAGGGTGAGGATTAGGGTTAGGGTTAGTGTGAGGGTTAGGTTTAGGATTAGGGTTAGGGTTAGTGTTAGGGTGAGGGTTGGGGTGAGGATGAGGGTGAGGGTGAGCGTTAGGCTTAGGGTTAGGGTTAGGGTGAGGGTTAGGGTGAGTATGAGGGTGAGTTTGAGGGTGAGGGTGAGTGATAGGGTTAGGATGACGGTAAGTTTAGGATTAGGGTTAGGGTTATGGTGAGGCTGAGGGTGAGGGTGAGGGTTAGGATGAGTGTGAGGGTGAGGGTTAGGATTAGGGTGAGGGTGAGGGTGAGGCTTCGGGTTAGGGTTAGGTTTAGGTTTAGGGTTAGTGTGAGGCTGAGGGTGAGGCTGAGGGTGAGGGTGACGGTTAGGGTTGGGGTGAGGGTGAGGTTGAGGGTTTGGGTGAGGGTTAGTGTTAGGGTTAATGTGTGGGTGAAGGTGAAGGTGAGGGTGAGGGTGAGGTTGAGGGTGAGGGTTAAGATTAGGGTTAGGGTTAGGGTTAGGTTTAGGGTGAGGGTTAGGGTGAGGATGAGGGTGAGGGTGAGCTTTAGGGTTAGGGTTAGGTTTAGTTTGAGGGTGAGGGTGAGGGTGAGGTTAGGGGCTTACGCTGAGGGTTAGGGTTAGGTTTAGGTTTAGGGTGAGGGTGATGGTGAGTGTAAGGTTGAGTGTGAGGGTGAGGTTTAGGGTTAGGGTTAGGCTTAGGGTAAGGGTGAGGTTGAAGGTGAGGGTGATGGTTAGGGTGAGGGTGAGGGTGAGGATGATGTTGAGGGTGAGGGTGAGGGTTAGGGTTAGTGTTAGTGTTATGGTTAGGGTGAGGGTGAGGGTGATGGTGAGGGTGAGGGTGAGGTTTAGGGTTAGGGTTAGGGTTACTGTTAGGGTTAGGGTAAGATTGAGGGTTAGGGTGAGAGTTAGGGTGAGGGTTATTGTGAGGGTTAGGGTGAGGGTTAGGTTGGGGGTTAGGGTTAGGGTTAGGATGAGTGTTAGTATGAGGGTTAGGGTTAGGGTTAGGGTGAGGGTGAGGGTGAGGGTGAGGGTTAGGGTTATGATGAGGGTTAGGGTAACAGTGTGAGGGTTAGGGTTAGGATAGGGTTAAGGTTAGTGTTAGGGTGAGGGTTAAGGTGAGAGTTAGGGTTAGGGTGAAGGTGAGGTTGAGGGTTAGGCTTAGGTTTATGATTAGGGTTTGGTTTGGGGTTAGGGTTAGGGTTAGTGTTATGGTTAGGGTTAGGGTGAGGGTTAGGTTGAAAATGAGGGTGAGGGTGAGGGTGAGGCTTAGTATTAGGATGACAGTAAGTGTTAGGGTTAGGGTTAGGGTGAGGCTGAGGGTGAGGGTGACAGTTAGGGTTGAGGTGAGGGTGAGCGTGAGGCTGAGGGTGAGGGTGAAGGTGAGGGTGAGGGTGAGGGTAAGGATTAGGTTTAGGGTTAGAGTTAGAGTTAGGGTGAGGGTGAGGGTCAGGGTGATGGTGAGGATTAGGTTTAGTGTTAGGGTGAGGCAGAGGGTGAGGTTGAGGGTGGTGGTGAGGGTGAGGCTGAGGCTGAGGCTGAGGGTTAGGGTTAATGTTAGGGTTAGTGTTAGGGTGAGGCTGAAGGTGAGGGTGACGATTAGGGTTGGGATGAGGGTGAGGCTGAGGGTGAGGGTGAGGGTGAGGGTGAGGGTGAGGGTTAGGTTTAGGCTTAGGTTTAGGGTTAGATTTAGAGTGAGTGTGAGGGTGAGGGTGAGGATTAGGGTTAGTGTTAGGGTTAGGGTGAGGGTTAGGGTGAGGGTTTGGTTGGGTGTTAGGGTTAGGGTTAGGATGAGGGTTAGTGTGAGGGTGAGGGTGAGGGTTAGGGTGAGGGTTAGGCTTAGGGTGAGGGTGAGGGTGAGGCTTCGGGTTAGGGTTAGGGTTGGGGTTAGGTTTAGGGTTAGGGTTAGGGTGAGGCTGAGGGTGAGGCTGAGGGTGAGGGTGACGGTTAGGGTTGGGGTGAGGGTGAGGTTGAGGGTTTGGGTGAGGGTTAGTGTTAGGGTTAATGTGTGGGTGAAGGTGAAGGTGAGGGTGAGGGTGAGGTTGAGGGTGAGGGTTAAGATTAGGGTTAGGGTTAGGGTTAGGTTTAGGGTGAGGGTTAGGGTGAGGATGAGGGTGAGGGTGAGCTTTAGGGTTAGGGTTAGGTTTAGTTTGAGGGTGAGGGTGAGGGTGAGGTTAGGGCTTACGCTGAGGGTTAGGGTTAGGTTTAGGTTTAGGGTGAGGGTGATGGTGAGTGTAAGGTTGAGTGTGAGGGTGAGGTTTAGGGTTAGGCTTAGGGTAAGGGTGAGGTTGAAGGTGAGGGTGATGGTTAGGGTGAGGGTGAGGGTGAGGATGATGTTGAGGGTGAGGGTGAGGGTTAGGGTTAGTGTTAGTGTTATGGTTAGGGTGAGGGTGAGGGTGATGGTGAGGGTGAGGGTGAGGTTTAGGGTTAGGGTTAGGGTTACTGTTAGGGTTAGGGTAAGATTGAGGGTTAGGGTGAGAGTTAGGGTGAGGGTTATTGTGAGGGTTAGGGTGAGGGTTAGGTTGGGGGTTAGGGTTAGGGTTAGGATGAGTGTTAGTATGAGGGTTAGGGTTAGGGTTAGGGTGAGGGTGAGGGTGAGGGTGAGGGTTAGGGTTAAGATGAGGGTTAGGGTAACAGTGTGAGGGTTAGGGTTAGGATAGGGTTAAGGTTAGTGTTAGGGTGAGGGTTAAGGTGAGAGTTAGGGTTAGGGTGAAGGTGAGGTTGAGGGTTAGGCTTAGGTTTATGATTAGGGTTTGGTTTGGGGTTAGGGTTAGGGTTAGTGTTATGGTTAGGGTTAGGGTGAGGGTTAGGTTGAAAATGAGGGTGAGGGTGAGGGTGAGGCTTAGTATTAGGATGACAGTAAGTGTTAGGGTTAGGGTTAGGGTGAGGCTGAGGGTGAGGGTGACAGTTAGGGTTGAGGTGAGGGTGAGCGTGAGGCTGAGGGTGAGGGTGAAGGTGAGGGTGAGGGTGAGGGTAAGGATTAGGTTTAGGGTTAGAGTTAGAGTTAGGGTGAGGGTGAGGGTCAGGGTGATGGTGAGGATTAGGTTTAGTGTTAGGGTGAGGCAGAGGGTGAGGTTGAGGGTGGTGGTGAGGGTGAGGCTGAGGCTGAGGCTGAGGGTTAGGGTTAATGTTAGGGTTAGTGTTAGGGTGAGGCTGAAGGTGAGGGTGACGGTTAGGGTTGGGATGAGGGTGAGGCTGAGGGTGAGGGTGAGGGTGAGGGTTAGGTTTAGGCTTAGGTTTAGGGTTAGATTTAGAGTGAGTGTGAGGGTGAGGGTGAGGATTAGGGTTAGTGTTAGGGTTAGGGTGAGGGTTAGGGTGAGGGTTAGGGTGAGGGTTTGGTTGGGTGTTAGGGTTAGGGTTAGGATGAGGGTTAGTGTGAGGGTGAGGGTGAGGGTTAGGGTGAGGGTTAGGCTTAGGGTGAGGGTGAGGGTGAGGCTTCGGGTTAGGGTTAGGGTTGGGGTTAGGTTTAGGGTTAGGGTTAGGGTGAGGCTGAGGGTGAGGCTGAGGGTGAGGGTGACGGTTAGGGTTGGGGTGAGGGTGAGGTTGAGGGTTTGGGTGAGGGTTAGTGTTAGGGTTAATGTGTGGGTGAGGGTGAAGGTGAGGGTGAGGGTGAGGTTGAGGGTGAGGGTTAAAGATAGGGTTAGGGTTAGGGTTAGGGTGAGGGTGAGGGTGCGGCTGAGTGTTAGGATTATGGTTTGGTTTGGGTTAGGTTTGGGGTTTGGGTTAGGGTTAGGGTTAGGGATAGTTTTAGGGATAGGGTGAGGGTTAGGGTGAGGATGAGGGTGAGTGTGAGGGTTAGTATTAGGATGACGGTAAGTGTTAGGGTTAGGGTTAGGGTTAGGGTTAGGGTTAGGGTGAGGCTGAGGGTGAGGGTGACAGTTAGGGTTGAGGTGAGGGTGAGGCTGAGGGTGAGGGTGAAGTTGAGGGTGAGGGTGAGGGTAAGGATTAGGTTTAGGGTTAGAGTTAGAGTTAGGGTGAGGGTCAGTGTGAGGGTGAGGATTAGGTTTAGTGTTAGGGTGAGGCTGAGGGTGAGGTTGAGGGTGGTGGTGAGGGTGAGGCTGAGGCTGAGGCTGAGGCTGAGGCTGAGGGTTAGGGTTAGGGTTAGGGTTAGGGTGAGGCTGAGGGTGAGGGTGACGGTTAGGGTTGGGGTGAGGGTGAGGCTGAGGGTGAGGGTGAGGGTGAGGGTGAGGGTTAGGTTTTGGCTTAGGTTTAGGGTTAGATTTAGAGTGAGTGTGAGGGTGAGGGTGAGGATTAGGCTTAGTGTTAGGGTTAGGGTGAGGTTTAGGGTGAGGGTTTGGTGGGTGTTAGGGTTAGGGTTAGGATGAGGGTTAGGGTGAAGGTTAGGGTGAGGGTTAGGGTGAGGATTAGGGTTAGGGTTAGTGTGAGGGTTAGGTTTAGGATTAGGGTTAGGGTTAGTGTTAGGGTGAGGGTTAGGGTGAGGATGAGGGTGAGGGTGAGCGTTAGGCTTAGGGTTAGGGTTAGGGTGAGGGTTAGGGTGAGTATGAGGGTGAGGGTGAGGGTGAGGGTGAGTGTTAGGGTTAGGATGACGGTAAGTTTAGGATTAGGGTTAGGGTGAGGCTGAGGGTGAGGGTGAGGGTTAGGATGAGGGTGAGGGTGAGGGTTAGGGTGAGGGTTAGGGTGAGTATGAGGGTGAGGGTGAGGGTGAGGCTTCGGGTTAGGGTTAGGTTTAGGTTTAGGATTAGGGTTAGGGTGAGGCTGAGGGTGAGGCTGACGGTTAGGGTTGGGGTGAGGGTGAGGTTGAGGTTTTGGGTGAGGGTTAGTGTTAGGGTTAATGTGTGGGTGAGGGTGAAGGTGAGGGTGAGGGTGAGGTTGAGGGTGAGGGTTAATGTTATGGTTAGGGTTAGGGTGAGGTGAGGGTGCGGCTGAGTGTTAGGGTTAGGGTTTGGTTTGGGTTAGGTTTGGGGTTTGGGTTAGGGTTAGGGTTAGGGATAGGTTTAGGGATCGGGTGAGGGTTAGGGTGAGGATGAGGGTGAGGGTGAGCTTTAGGGTTAGGGTTAGGGTTAGGTTGAGGGTGAGGGTGAGGGTGAGGTTAGGGCTTACGCTGAGGGTTAGGGTTAGGTTTAGGTTTAGGGTGAGGGTGAGGGTGAGGGTGAGTGTGAGGTTGAGGTTGAGGGTGAGGGTGAGGGTGAGGTTTAGGGTTAGGGTTAGGATAAGGGTGAGGTTGACGGTGAGGGTGATGGTTAGGGTGAGGTTGAGGGTGAGGGTGAGGATGATGTTGAGGGTGAGGGTTAGGGTTAGGGTTAGTGTTATTGTTAGGGTGAGGGTGAGGGTGAGGGTGAGGTTTAGGTTTAGGGTTAGGGTTAGGGTTACTGTTAGGGTTAGGGTAAGATTGAGGGTTAGGGTGAGAGTTAGGGTGAGGGTTATTGTGAGGGTTATGGTGAAGGTTAGGTTGGGGGTTAGGGTAAGGGTTAGTATGAGTGTTAGTATGAGGGTTAGGGTTAGGGTTACGGTGAGGGTGAGGGAGAGGGTGAGGGTGAGGGTGAGGTTTAGGGTTAGGGTGAGGGTTAGGGTAACAGTGTGAGGGTTAGGGATAGGATAGGGTTAGGGTTAGGGTTAGGGTGAGGGTTAGGTTGAGAATGAGGTTGAGGTTGAGGGTGACAGTTAGTATTAAGATGACGGTAAGTGTTAGGGTTAGGGTTAGGGTTAGGGTGAGGCTGAGGGTGAGGGTGACAGTTAGGGTTGAGGTGAGGGTGAGGTTGAGGTTGAGTGTTAGGGTTATGGTGAGGGTGAGGGTGAGGGTGAGGGTTAGGGTTAGAGTTAGGGTGAGGGTGAGGGTGAGATTTAGGGTTAGTCTTTGGTTTGGGGTTGGTGTTGGGGTTAGTGTTAGGGTTACGGTTAGTCTGAGGGTGAGTGTGAGGGTTAGGGTGAGTTTTACTGTTAGGGTTAGGTTAAGGTCAGGGTTAGGGTGAGGTTGAGGTTGAGAGTGAGGCTTAGGATGCGGGTGAGGGTGAGGGTTAGGGTGAGGGTTAGGATTAGGGTTAGTGTTAATTTTAGGGTAAGGGTGAGAATTAAGGTGGGGTTGGAGTTAGGGTTATGATTAAGGTGAGGCTGAGGGTGAGTGTGAGGGTTAGGATGAGGGTGAGGGTTAGGGTGAGGGTGAGTGTGAGGGTTATGATGAGGGTTAGGGTGCGGGTTCGGGTTCGGGTGAGGTTTAGGGTTATGGTTAGGGTTAGGGTGCGGGTTAGGGTGAGGATTATGTTGACGGTGAGGTTTAGGGTTAGGATTACGGTTAGTGTGAGGGTGAGGGTGAGGCTGAGGGTGAGGGTGAAGGTGAGGGTGAGGGTGAGGGTGAGGGTAAGGATTAGGTTTAGGGTTAGAGTTAGAGTTAGGGTGAGGGTGAGGGTCAGGGTGAGGGTGAGGATTAGGTTTTGTGTTAGGGTGAGGCTGAGGGTGAGGTTGAGGGTGGTGGTGAGGGTGAGGCTGAGGCTGAGGCTGAGGGTTAGGGTTAGGGTTAGGGTTAGGGTGAGGCTGAGGGTGAGGGTGACGGTTAGGGTTGGGGTGAGGGTGAGGCTGAGGGTGAGGGTGAGGGTGAGGGTGAGGGTTAGGTTTTGGCTTAGGTTTAGGGTTAGATTTAGAGTGAGTGTGAGGGTGAGGGTGAGGATTAGGCTTAGTGTTAGGGTTAGGGTGAGGGTTAGGGTGAGGGTTTGGTTGGGTGTTAGGGTTAGGGTTAGGGTTAAGATGAGGGTTAGGGTGAGGGTTAGGGTAAGGGTTAGGTTGAGGATTAGGGTTAGGGTTAGTGTGAGGGTTAGGTTTAGGATTAAGGTTAGGGTTAGTGTTAGGGTGAGGGTTAGGGTGAGGATGAGGGTGAGGGTGAGCGTTAGGCTTAGGGTTAGGGTTAGGGTGAGGGTTAGGGTGAGTATGAGGGTGAGGGTGAGGGTGAGGGTGAGTGTTAGGGTTAGGATGACGGTAAGTTTAGGATTAGGGTTAGGGTTAGGGTGAGGCTGAGGTTGAGTGTGAGGGTTAGGATGAGGGTGAGGGTTAGGGTGAGGGTGAGGGTGAGTGTGAGGGTTATGGTGAGGGTTAGGGTGCGGGATCGGGTTCGGGTGAGGTTTAGGGTTATGGTTAGGGTTAGGGTGCGGGTTAGTGTGAGGGTTATGTTGACGGTGAGGGTTAGGGTTAGGGTTACGGTTAGTGTGAGGGTGAGGGTTTGGGTGAATTTTAGTGTTAGGGTTAAGTTAAGCTTAGGGTTAGGGTCAGGTTGAGGGTGAGGGTGAGGGTGAGGCTGAGGGTTAGAGTTAGGGTTAGGGTTGGGGTTGGGCTTAGGGTTAGGGTTAGGGTTAGGGTTAGGGTTAGGGTTAGGTTGTGGGTGTGGGTTAGGGTGAGGTTAAGTGTGAGGTTGAGCTTCAGGGTTAGGGTTAGGGTTAGGGTGAGGGTGAGGGGGAGAGTGAGGGTGAGGCTGAGATTTAGGGTTAGGGTTAGGCTTAGGGTGAGGGTGATGGTGAGGGTTTGGTTTAGGGTTAGGGTTAGGGTTAAGGTGAGGGTGAGGTTGAGGGTGAGGGTTAGGGTTATGGTTAGCGTGAGGGTGAGGGTTAGGGTTAGTGTTAGGGTTAGAGTGAGGGTGAGGGTTAGAATGAGGGTGAGAGATAGGCTATTGGTTAGGGTTAGGGTTAGGGTTAGGGTTAGGGTGAGGGTCAGGGTGAGGTTGAGGGTGAGGGTTAGGGTTATGGTTAGGGTGAGGATGAGGGTGAGGGTGAGGGTTAGTGTTAGGGTTAGAGTTAGGGTGAGGGTGAGGTTTAGGGTTGGGTTTGGGGTTGGGGTTGGGGTTAGGGTGTAGGGTTAGGTTTAGGGTTAGGGTGAGGCTTAGGGTCAGAATGATGGTGATGGTGAGGGTTATGATTAGGGTTAGAGTTAGGATGAGGGTGAAGGTTAGGGTTAGGTGTAGGGTTAGGGTGAGGCTGAGAGTGAGGGTGAGGGTTAGGATGAGTTTGAGGGTGAGGTTTAGGTTGAGCGTGAGGGTGAGGGTTAGGGTGAGGGTTTGGGTTAGGGTTAGGGTGAGGGTTAGGGTGATGGTTATGTTGAGGGTGAGGGTTAGGGTTAGGGTTACGGTTCGTGTGAGTGTGAGGGTGAGGTTTAGAGTGAGGTTTAGTGTTAGGTTTAGGTTAAGGTTAGGGTTAGGGTGAGGGTTAGGGTGAGGTTGAGGTTGAGTATGAGGCTCAGGGTGAGGCTGAGGGTTAGGGTTAGGGTTAGGGTTGGGGTTGGTTTGGGGTTAGGTTAGGGTTAGGGTTAGGGTGAGGGTGAGGGTGAAGGTGAGGCTGAGGATTAGGGTTAGGGTGAGGGTGAGTGTTAGGTTTAGGGTTAGGTTTAGGGTTAGGGTGAGGGTGAGGTCGAGGGTCAGGGTTAGGGTTATGGTGAGGGTGAGGGTTAGGGTGAAAGTTAGCATGTGGGTGAGGGTGAAGTAGAGGGTGAGTGTTAGGGTTAGGGTTAGGGTGAGGATGAGGGTGAGGGTGAGGGTTAGTGTTAGGGTTAGAGTTAGGGTGAGGGTGAGGTTTAGGGTTGGGTTTGGGGTTGGTGTTGGGGTTAGGGTGTAGGGTTAGGTTTAGGGTTAGGGTGAGGCTTAGGGTCAGAATGATGGTGATGGTGAGGGTTATGATTAGGGTTAGAGTTAGGATGAGGGTGAAGGTTAGGGTTAGGTGTAGGGTTAGGGTGAGGCTGAGAGTGAGGGTGAGGGTTAGGATGAGTTTGAGGGTGAGGTTTAGGTTGAGCGTGAGGGTGAGGGTTAGGGTGAGGGTTTGGGTTAGGGTTAGGGTGAGGGTTAGGGTGATGGTTATGTTGAGGGTGAGGGTTAGGGTTAGGGTTACGGTTCGTGTGAGTGTGAGGGTGAGGTTTAGAGTGAGGTTTAGTGTTAGGTTTAGGTTAAGGTTAGGGTTAGGGTGAGGGTTAGGGTGAGGTTGAGGTTGAGTATGAGGCTCAGGGTGAGGCTGAGGGTTAGGGTTAGGGTTAGGGTTGGGGTTGGTTTGGGGTTAGGTTAGGGTTAGGGTTAGGGTTAGGGTAAAGTTAAGTGTGAGGGTGAGCTTTGGGTTAGGGTTAGGTATAGGGTTAGGGTTAGGGTGAGGGTGAGGGTGAAGGTGAGGCTGAGGATTAGGGTTAGGGTGAGGGTGAGGGTTAGGTTTAGGGTTAGGTTTAGGGTTAGGGTGAGGGTGAGGTCGAGGGTCAGGGTTAGGGTTATGGTGAGGGTGAGGGTTAGGGTGAAAGTTAGCATGTGGGTGAGGGTGAAGTTGAGGGTGAGTGTTAGGGTTAGGGTTAGGGTTTGGTTTGGGGTTGGTGTTGTGGTTAGGGTTAGGGTTAGTGTTAGGGTTAGGGTGTGGGTTAGGGTGAGGGTAAGTGTGAGTGTGAGCTTCAGTGATAGGGTTAGAGTTAGGGTTAGTGTGAGGCTTAAGTTGAGGGTGAGGGTTTGGGTTACGGTTACGGTTAGTGTGAGGGTGAGGGTGAGGGTTAGGATGAGTTTTAGTATTAGGGTTAAGTTAAGTTTATGGTTATGGTGAGGGTTAGGTTTACGTTTAGATATAGGGTAAGGGTTATGTTTAAAGTGAGGGTGAGGGTGAGGGTTACGGTGAGTCTGAGGGTTAGGGTTAGGGTTACAATTAGAGTTACGGTAAGGGTGAGAGTTAAGGTTAAGGTGAGGGTTAGGGTGAGGGTGAGGGTGAGGGTGAGGGTTAGAGTTAGGGTTAGAGTTAGGGTGAGGGTTAGGGTAAGGGTGAGGATGAGGGTTATGGTTATGGTTATGTTTAGGGTTAGGGTTAGGGTTAGGGTTAGGTTTAGTGTTATGTTTAAAGTGAGGGTGAGGGTGAGGTTTAGGGTGAGTGTTAGTTTGAAGGTGAGGGTTAGGGTTATGGTTAGCGTGAGGGTGAGGGTTAGCGTTAGATTTAGGGTGAGAGTTAGGGTGAGGGTAAGGGTTAGGGTGAGGGTGAGGGTTAGGGTTATGTTTAGGGTTAGGGTTATGTTTAAGGTGAGGGTAAGGGTGATGGTGAGGGTTAGGGTGAGGGTTAGTGTGAGGGTAAGTGTGAGGGTGAGCTTTAGGGTTAGGGTTAGGGTTAGGGTGGGGGTGAGGGAGAGGGTGAGGCTGAGGTTTATGGTAAGGGTTAGGGTTAGGGTGAGTGTGAGGGTGAGGGTGAGGGTTAGGTTTAGGGTTAGGGTTAGGGTGAGGGTGAGGGTGTGGTTGAGGGTGAGGGTTAGGGTTATGGTTAGGGTGAGGGTGAGGGTGATGGTGAGGGTTAGGGTTAGAGTTAGGATGAGATTGAGGTTGAAGTTGAGGGTGAGGGTGAGGGTTAGGGTTAGGGTTATGGTTAGGGTGAGGGTGAGGGTGATGGTGAGGGTTAGGGTTAGAGTTAGGATGAGATTGAGGTTGAAGGTGAGGGTGAGTGTTAGGGTTAGGGTTAGGGTTGGGTTTGGGGTTGGTGTTGGGGTTAGGGTTAGGTTTAGGGTTAGGGTGAGGGTTAGAGTGAGAATGGGGGGGAGGGCGAGGGTTAGGATTAGGGTTAGGGTCATCGTGAGGGTGAGGGTTAGGGTTAGTTTTAGGGTTGGGGTGAGAATGAGGGTGAGGGTGAGGGTTAGGTTGAGTGTGAGGTAGAGGTTTAGGGTGAGGGTGAGAGATAGGGTTACGGTTCGTGTGAGGGTGAGGGTGAGGTTTAGTGTGAGGGTTAGTGTTAGGGTTAGGTTAAGGTTAGGGATAGGGTGAGGTTGAGATTGAGTGTGAGGCTGAGGACGAGGCTGAGGGTTAGGGTTAGGGTTAGGGTTGGGGTTGGGGTTGGAGTTAGGGTTAGGGTTAGGGTTAGGGTGAGGGTGATGGTGAGGGTTAGGTTTAGGGTTAGGGTGAGGGTGAGGTTGATGGTGCGGGTTAGGCTTATGGTTAGTGTGAGGATGAGGGTGAGGGATAGGGTTAGAGTTAGGGTGAGGGTGAGAGTGAGGGTGAGGGTGAGGTTGAGGGTTAGTATTAGGGTTTGTTTTAGGTTTAGGGTGAGGCTGAGGGTGAGTGTGAGTGTTAGGAATAGTGTGATGGTGAGCGTTAGGGTGAGGGTGAGTGTGAGGGTTAGGGTGAGGGTTAGGGTTCGGGTTCAGGATCGGGTGATGTTTAGGGTTAGGGTTAGGGTTAGGGTGAGGGTTAGGGTGAGGGTTATGTTGAGGGTGAGGGTTAGGGTTAAGGTTAGTGTGAGGGTGAGGGTGACGGTTAGGGTGAGTTTTAGTGTTAGGGTTAGGTTAAGGTTAGGAATAGGGTGAGGGTTAGGGTGAGGTTTATGTTGAGGGTGAGGGTAAGGGTGAGGCTGAGGGTTAGAGTTAGTGTTAGGGTTGTGGTTGAGGTTTGGTTAGGGTTAGGGTTATGGTAAGGGTGTGGGTTAGGGTGAGGGTAAGTGTGAGGTGAGCTTCAGGGTTAGGGTTAGGTGTAGGGTTAGAGTTAGGGTGAGGGTGAGTGTGAGGCTGAGGGTTAGGGTTAGGGTGAGGGTGAGGGTTAGGTTTAGGGTTAGGTTTAGGGTTAGGGTGAGGGTGAGGTTGAGGGTCAGGGTTAGGGTAATGGTGAGGGTGAGGGTGAGGGTTAGGGGGAGACTTAGCGTGAGGGTGAGGGTGAAGTTGAGGGTGAGTGTTAGGGTAAGGGTTAGGGTTTGTTTTGGGGTTGGTGTTGGGGTTAGGGTTAGGGTTAGGCTTAGGCTTAGTGTTAGGGTTAGGGTATGGGTTAGGGTGAGGGTAAGGGTGAGGGTGAGCTTCAGTGATAGGGTTAGAGTTAGGGTTAGGGTTAGGGTGAGGGTTATGTTGAGGGTGAGGGTTATGGTTACGGTTACGGTTAGTGTGAGGGTGAGGGTGAAGGTTAGGATGAGTTTTAGTATTAGGGTTAAGTTAAGGTTAGGGTTACGGTTACGGTTAGTGTGAGGGTTAGGGTGAGGGTTAGGGTGAGGTTGAAGTTGAGGGTGAGGGTGAGGGTGAGGCTGAGGCTGAGGGTTAGGGTTGGGGTTGGGGTTGGGGTTGGGGTTAGGGTTAGGGTTAGGGTGTGGGTTTTGGTGAGGGTAAGTGTGAGGGTGAGCTTCAGGGTTAGGGTTAGGGTTAGGGTGAGGGTGAGGGTGAGGGTGAGGCTGAGTTTTAGGGTTAGGGTTAGGTTTAGGGTGAGGGTGAGATTGAGGGTGAGGGTTAGGGTTATGGTTAGCGTGAGGGTGAGGGTGAGGGTGAGGGTTAGAGTTAGGGTGATGGTGAGGGTGAGGGTGACGACTAGGGTAAGGGTGAGGGTGAAGGTGAGGATTAGGGTTAGGGTTAGTGTTAGGGTTAGAGTGAGGGTGAGGGTTAGGTTGAGGGTTAGGGTGAGTATTAGGGTGAGGGTTAGGGTTATGGTTAGGGTTAGGATTAGTGTTAGGGGGAGGGTAAGGTTGAGGGTTAAGGTGATGGTGTGGGTGAGGTTGAGGGTGAGGGTGAGTGTGAGGGTGAGGTTTAGTGTGAGGGTTAGGATTATGGTTAGTGTTAAGTTTAGGGTAAGGGTGAGAGTTAAGGTGGGGTTGGGGTTAGGGTTAGGGTTAGGGTAAGGGTTAGGGTGAGGGTTAGGGTGAGAATGAGGGTGAGGGTGAGCGTTAGGAGTAGGGTTATGGTTAGGGTTAGGGTGAGGGTTATAATGAGGGTGAGAGATAGGCTTAAGGTTAGGGTTAGGGTTAGGGTCAAGGTTAGGGTGAGGGTGAAGTTGAGGGTGAGGGTTAGGGTTATGGTTAGGGTGAGGATGAGGGTGAGGTTGAGGGTTAGGGTTAGAGTTAGGGTGAGGGTGAGGGTTAGGATTAGGGTTAGTGTTAGGGTTGGGTTTGGGGTTGGTGTTGGCGTTAGGGTTAGGGTTAGGTTTACGGTTAGGGTGAGGGTTAGGGTGAGGGTGAGGTTTAGGATGAGGGTTAGGGTTAGGGTGAGGGTGAGGGTGAGGGTTAGGGTTAGGTTTAGGGTTAGGGTGAGGCTGAGGGTTAATATGAGTGTGAGGGTGAGGTTCAGGGTGAGGGTGATGGTGAGGGTTACGTTTAGGGTTAGGGTTAGGGTTTTGGTCAGGGTGAGGGTGAGGTTGAGGGTGAGGGATAGGGTTATGGTTAGCGTGAGGGTGAGGGTGAGGATGAGGGTTAGGGTTAGAGTTAGTGTGAGGGTGAGGGTTAGGGTGAGGGTGAAGGTGAGGATTAGGGTTAAGGTTCGTGTTAGGGTTAGAGTGAGGGTGAGGGTTAGCGTGAGGGTTAGGGTGAGGGCTGGGTGAGTGTTAGGGTGAGGGTTAGGTTATGGTTAGGATTAGGGTTAGGGTAAGGGTTAGGGTGAGGGTTAGAGTGAGGGTGAGTGTGAGGGTGAGTGTTAGGGTAAGGGTTAGGGTTAGGGTTAGGGTTAGGGTAAGGTTTAGGGTTATTTTAAGGCGAGGATGAGGGTGAGGGTGAGGGTTAGGGTGAGGGTTAGTGTGAGGGTTAGCGTTCGGGTTAGTGTTAGGTTTAGGGTAAGGGTGAGAGTTAAGTTGGAGTTGGGGTTAGGGTTAGGGTTAGGGTTAAGGTTATGGTTAGGGTTAGGGTTAGGGTTATGGTGAGGTTGAGGTTGAGGGTGAGGCTGATGGTTAGGATTAGGGTTAGAGTAAGGGTTGGGGTCGGGGTTAAGGTTAGGGTTAGGGTTAGGTTTAGGGTTAGGGTTAGGATTAGGGTTAGGGTTAGGTTGTGGGTGTGGGTTAGGGTGAGGTTAAGTGTGAGGTTGAGCTTCAGGGTTAGGGTTAGGGTTAGGGTGAGGGTGAGGGGGAGAGTGAGGGTGAGGCTGAGATTTAGGGTTAGGGTTAGGCTTAGGGTGAGGGTGATGGTGAGGGTTTGGTTTAGGGTTAGGGTTAGGGTGATGGTGAGGGTTTGGTTTAGGGTTAGGGTTAGGGTTAAGGTGAGGGTGAGGTTGAGGGTGAGGGTTAGGGTTATGGTTAGCGTGAGGGTGAGGGTTAGGGTTAGTGTTAGGGTTAGAGTGAGGGTGAGGGTTAGAATGAGGGTGAGAGATAGGCTATTGGTTAGGGTAGGGTTAGGGTTAGGGTTAGGGTGAGGGTCAGGGTGAGGTTGAGGGTGAGGGTTAGGGTTATGGTTAGGGTGAGGATGAGGGTGAGGGTGAGGGTTAGTGTTAGGGTTAGAGTTAGGGTGAGGGTGAGGTTTAGGGTTGGGTTTGGTGTTGGTGTTGGGGTTGGGGTGTAGGGTTAGGTTTAGGGTTAGGGTGAGGCTTAGGGTCAGAATGATGGTGATGGTGAGGGTTATGATTAGGGTTAGAGTTAGGATGAGGGTGAGGGTTAGGGTTAGGTGTAGGGTTAGGGTGAGGCTGAGGGTGAGGGTGAGGGTTAGGATGAGTTTGAGGGTGAGGTTTAGGTTGAGCGTGAGGGTGAGGGTTAGAGTGAGGGTTTGGGTTAGGGTTAGGGTGAGGGTTAGGGTGATGGTTATGTTGAGGGTGAGGGTTAGGGTTAGGGTTACGGTTCGTGTGAGTGTGAGGGTGAGGTTTAGTGTGAGGTTTAGTGTTAGGTTTAGGTTAAGGTTAGGGTTAGGGTGAGGGTTAGGGTGAGGTTGAGGTTGAGTATGAGGCTCAGGGTGAGGCTGAGGGTTAGGGTTAGGGTTAGGGTTGGGGTTGGTTTGGGGTTAGGTTAGGGTTAGGGTTAGGGTGAAGTTAAGTGTGAGGGTGAGCTTTAGGGTTAGGGTTAGGTATAGGGTTAGAGTTAGGGTGAGGGTGAGGGTGAAGGTGAGGCTGAGGGTTAGGGTTAGGGTGAGGGTGAGGGTTAGGTTTAGGGTTAGGTTTAGGGTTTGGGTGAGGGTGAAGTCGAGGGTCAGGGTTAGGGTTATGGTGAGGGTGAGGGTTAGGGTGAAAGTTAGCATGTGGGTGAGGGTGAAGTTGAGGGTGAGTGTTAGGGTTAGGGTTAGAGTTTGGTTTGGGGTTGGTGTTGTGGTTAGGGTTAGTGTTAGGGTTAGGTTGTGGGTTAGGGTGAGGGTAAGTGTGAGTGTGAGCTTCAGTGATAGGGTTAGAGTTAGGGTTAGTGTGAGGCTTAAGTTGAGGGTGAGGGTTTGGGTTACGGTTACGGTGAGGGTGAGGGTGAGGGTTAGGATGAGTTTTAGTATTAGGGTTAAGTTAAGTTTATGGTTATGGTGAGGGTTAGGTTTACGTTTAGATATAGGGTAAGGGTTATGTTTAAAGTGAGGGTGAGGGTTACGGTGAGTCTGAGGGTTAGGGTTAGGGTTACAATTAGAGTTACGGTAAGGGTGAGAGTTAAGGTTAAGGTGAGGGTTAGGGTGAGGGTGAGGGTGAGGGTGAGGGTGAGGGTTAGAGTTAGGGTTAGAGTTAGGGTGAGGGTTAGGGTAAGGGTGAGGATGAGGGTTATGGTTATGCTTAGGGTTAGGGTTAGTGTTAGGGTTAGGTTTAGTGTTATGTTTAAAGTGAGGGTGAGGGTGAGGTTTAGGGTGAGTGTTAGTTTGAAGGTGAGGGTTAGGGTTATGGTTAGCGTGAGGGTGAGGGTTAACGTTAGATTTAGGGTGAGAGTTAGGGTGAGGGTAAGGGTTAGGGTGAGGGTGAGGGTTAGGGTTATGTTTAGGGTTAGGGTTATGTTTAAGGTGAGGGTAAGGGTGATGGTGAGGGTTAGGGTGAGGGTTAGTGTGAGGGTAAGTGTGAGGGTGAGCTTTAGGGTTAGGGTTAGGGTTAGGGTGGGGGTGAGGGAGAGGGTGAGGCTGAGGTTTATGGTAAGGGTTAGGGTTAGGGTGAGTGTGAGGGTGAGGGTGAGGGTTAGGTTTAGGGTTAGGGTTAGGGTGAGGGTGAGGGTGTGGTTGAGGGTGAGGGTTAGGGTTATGGTTAGGGTGAGGGTGAGGGTGATGGTGAGGGTTAGGGTTAGAGTTAGGATGAGATTGAGGTTGAAGTTGAGGGTGAGGGTGAGGGTTAGGGTTAGGGTTATGGTTAGGGTGAGGGTGAGGGTGATGGTGAGGGTTAGGGTTAGAGTTAGGATGAGATTGAGGTTGAAGGTGAGGGTGAGTGTTAGGGTTAGGGTTAGGGTTAGGGTTGGGTTTGGGGTTGGTGTTGGGGTTAGGGTTAGGTTTAGGGTTAGGGTGAGGGTTAGAGTGAGAATGGGGGGGAGGGCAAGGGTTAGGATTAGGGTTAGGGTCATCGTGAGGGTGAGGGTTAGGGTTAGTTTTAGGGTTGGGGTGAGAATGAGGGTGAGAGTGAGGGTTAGGTTGAGTGTGAGGTAGAGGTTTAGGGTGAGGGTGAGAGATAGGGTTACGGTTCGTGTGAGGGTGAGGGTGAGGTTCAGTGTGAGGGTTAGTGTTAGGGTTAGGTTAAGGTTAGGGATAGGGTGAGGTTGAGGTTGAGTGTGAGGCTGAGGACGAGGCTGAGGGTTAGGGTTAGGGTTAGGGTTGGGGTTGTGGTTGGAGTTAGGGTTAGGGTTAGGGTGAGGGTGATGGTGAGGTTTAGGTTTAGGGTTAGGGTGAGGGTGAGGTTGATGGTGCGGGTTAGGCTTATGGTTAGTGTGAGGATGAGGGTGAGGGATAGGGTTAGAGTTAGGGTGAGGGTGAGAGTGAGGGTGAGGGTGAGGTTGAGGGTTAGTATTAGGGTTTGTTTTAGGTTTAGGGTGAGGCTGAGGGTGAGTGTGAGTGTTAGGAATAGTGTGATGGTGAGCGTTAGGGTGAGGGTGAGTGTGAGGGTTAGGGTGAGGGTTAGGGTTCGGGTTCAGGATCGGGTGACGTTTAGGGTTAGGGTTAGGGTTAGGGTGAGGGTTATGTTGAGGGTGAGGGTTAGGGTTAAGGTTAGTGTGAGGGTGAGGGTGACGGTTAGGGTGAGTTTTAGTGTTAGGGTTAGGTTAAGGTTAGGAATAGGGTGAGGGTTAGGGTGAGGTTTATGTTGAGGGTGAGGGTAAGGGTGAGGCTGAGGGTTAGAGTTAGTGTTAGGGTTGTGGTTGAGGTTTGGTTAGGGTTAGGGTTATGGTAAGGGTGTGGGTTAGGGTGAGGGTAAGTGTGAGGTGAGCTTCAGGGTTAGGGTTAGGTGTAGGGTTAGAGTTAGGGTGAGGGTGAGTGTGAGGCTGAGGGTTAGGGTTAGGGTGAGGGTGAGGGTTAGGTTTAGGGTTAGGTTTAGGGTTAGGGTGAGGGTGAGGTTGAGGGTCAGGGTTAGGGTAATGGTGAGGGTGAGGGTGAGGGTTAGGGGGAGACTTAGCGTGAGGGTGAGGGTGAAGTTGAGGGTGAGTGTTAGGGTAAGGGTTAGGGTTTGTTTTGGGGTTGGTGTTGGGGTTAGGGTTAGGGTTAGGCTTAGGCTTAGTGTTAGGGTTAGGGTATGGGTTAGGGTGAGGGTAAGTGTTAGGGTGAGCTTCAGTGATAGGGTTAGAGTTAGGGTTAGGGTTAGGGTGAGGGTTATGTTGAGGGTGAGGGTTAGGGTTACGGTTACGGTTAGTGTGAGGGTGAGGGTGAAGGTTAGGATGAGTTTTAGTATTAGGGTTAAGTTAAGGTTAGGGTTACTGTTACGGTTAGTGTGAGGGTGAGGGAGAGGGTTAGGATGAGTTTTAGTATTAGGGTTAAGTTAAGGTTAGGGTTAGGGTGAGGGTTAGGGTGAGGTTGAAGTTGAGGGTGAGGGTGAGGGTGAGGCTGAGGCTGAGGGTTAGGGTTGGGGTTGGGGTTGGGGGTTGGGGTTAGGGTTAGGGTTAGGGTTAGGGTTAGGGTTAGGGTTAGGGTTAGGGTTAGGGTGTGGGTTTTGGTGAGGGTAAGTGTGAGGGTGAGCTTCAGGGTTAGGGTTAGGGTTAGGGTGAGGGTGACGGTGAGGGTGAGGGTGAGGGTGAGGCTGAGTTTTAGAATTAGGGTTAGGTTTAGGGTGAGGGTGAGATTGAGGGTGAGGGTTAGGGTTATGGTTAGCGTGAGGGTGAGGGTGAGGGTTAGAGTTAGGGTGATGGTGAGGGTGAGGGTGATGGATAGGGTAAGGGTGAGGGTGAAGGTGAGGATTAGGGTTAGGGTTAGTGTTAGGGTTAGAGTGAGGGTGAGGGTTAGGTTGAGGGTTAGGGTGAGTATTAGGGTGAGGGCTAGGGTTATGGTTAGGGTTAGGATTAGTGTTAGGGGGAGGGTAAGGGTGAGGGTTAAGGTGATGGTGTGGGTGAGGTTGAGGGTGAGGGTGAGTGTGAGGGTGAGGTTTAGTGTGAGGGTTAGGATTATGGTTAGTGTTAAGTTTAGGGTAAGGGTGAGAGTTAAGGTGGGGTTGGGGTTAGGGTTAGGGTTAGGGTTAGGGTTAGGGTTACGGTAAGGGTTAGGGTGAGGGTTAGGGTGAGAATGAGGGTGAGGGTGAGCGTTAGGAGTAGGGTTATGGTTAGGGTTAGGGTGAGGGTTATAATGAGGGTGAGAGATAGGCTTAAGGTTAGGGTTAGGGTTAGGGTCAAGGTTAGGGTGAGGGTGAAGTTGAGGGTGAGGGTTAGGGTTATGGTTAGGGTGAGGATGAGGGTGAGGTTGAGGGTTAGGGTTAGAGTTAGGGTGAGGGTGAGGGTTAGGATTAGGGTTAGTGTTAGGGTTGGGTTTGGGGTTGGTGTTGGGGTTAGGGTTAGGGTTAGGTTTACGGTTAGGGTGAGGGTTAGGGTGAGGGTGAGGTTTAGGATGAGGGTTAGGATTAGTGTGAGGGTGAGGGTGAGGGTGAGGGTTAGGGTTAGGTTTAGGGTTACGGTGAGGCTGAGGGTGAGGGTTTGGTTGAGTGTGAGGGTGAGGTTTTGGTTGAGGGTGAGGGTGAGGGTTAATATGAGTGTGAGGGTGAGGTTCAGGGTGAGGGTGATGGTGAGGGTTACGTTTAGGGTTAGGGTTAGGGTTTTGGTCAGGGTGAGGGTGAGGTTGAGGGTGAGGGATAGGGTTATGGTTAGCGTGAGGGTGAGGGTGAGGATGAGAGTTAGGGTTAGAATTAGTGTGAGGGTGAGGGTGAGGGTTAGGGTGAGGGTGAAGGTGAGGATTAGGGTTAAGGTTCGTGTTAGGGTTAGAGTGAGGGTGAGGGTTAGCGTGAGGGTTAGGGTGAGGGCTGGGTGAGTGTTAGGGTGAGGGTTAGGTTATGGTTAGGATTAGGGTTAGGGTTAGGGTAAGGGTTAGGGTGCGGGTTAGAGTGAGGGTGAGTGTGAGGGTGAGTGTTAGGGTAAGGGTTAGGGTTAGGGTTAGGGTTAGGGTAAGGTTTAGGGTTATTTTTAAGGCGAGGATGAGGGTGAGGCTGAGGGTTAGGGTGAGGGTTAGTGTGAGGGTTAGCGTTCGGGTTAGTGTTAGGTTTAGGGTAAGGGTGAGAGTTAAGTTGGAGTTGGGGTTAGGGTTAGGGTTAGGGTTAGGGTTAGGGTTAAGTTTATGGTTAGGGTTAGGGTTAGGGTTATGGTGAGGTTGAGGTTGAGGGTGAGGCTGATGGTTAGGATTAGGGTTAGAGTAAGGGTTGGGGTCGGGGTTAAGGTTAGGGTTAGGGTTAGGTTTAGGGTTAGGGTTAGGGTTAGGGTTAGGGTTAGGGCTAGGGTTAGGGTTATGGTTAGGGTGAGGGTTAGGGTGAGAATGACGGTGAGGGTGAGGGTTAGGGTGAGGCTGAGGGTGAGGCTGAAGGAAAGGGTGAGGGTTATCGTTGGGGTGAGGGTGAGGGTGAGAGTGAGTGTGAGAGTGAGGGTTAGGGTGAGGGTTAGGATTATTGTTAGAGTTAAGATTCGGGTTCGGGTCAGGGTGAGGGTGAGTGTGAGGGTCAGGGTTAGTGTTAGGGTAAGGGTGAGGGTGAGGGTTAGAGTGAGGGTTAGGGTTAGGGTTAGTGTATAAGTGAGGGTGACGGTGAAGGTGAGGGTTAGGCTTAGGGTTTGGGTTAGGGTTAGGGTGTGGGTGAGTGTGAGCGTTTTGATGAGGGTGAGGGTTAGGGTTTGGATTAGGGTGAGGGTGAGGGTTACTGTTAGGGTGAGGGTGAGGGTGAGGGTTAAAATGAGGCTGAGAGTTAGACTTTGGGTTAGAGTTAGGGTTAGGGTGAGGGGTAGGGTGTGGGTGAGGGTGAGATTGAGGGTGAGGGTGAGGGTTAGGTAGAGGGTTAGGGTTAGGGTTAGGGTTAGGGTTAGGTTTAGGTTTAGGGGGATGGTGAGGGTTACGGTTAGGGTGAGGGTTAGGGTGAAGATTATGGTGAGTGTGAGGGTTAGGGTTAGTGTTGGGGTTAGGGTGAGGATGAGAGTTAGGGTTAGGGTGAGGGTTAGGGTGATGGTGAGGGTGAGGGTGAGAGTTAGGGTTAGGGTAAGGGTTGGGGATGGGGTTGGGGTTAGGGTTAGGGTTATGGTTAGGGTTAGGGTGAGGGTTAGGGTGAGAATGACAGTGAGGGTGAGGGTTAGGGTGAGGCTGAGGGTGAGGCTGAAGGTAAGGGTCAGGGTTAGGGGTGGGGTGAGGGTGAGAGTGAGGGTGAGTGTGAGAGTGAAGGTGAAGGTGAGGGTTAGGATTAGTGTTAGAGTTAGGATTCGGGTTCGGGTCAGGATGAGGGTGAGTGTGAGGGTCAGGGTTAGTGTTAGGGTAAGGGTGAGGATGAAGGTTAGAATGAGGGTTAGGGTTAGGGTTAGTGTGTGGGTGAGGGTGAGGTTTAGGGTTAGGGTTACAGTTAGGGTGAGGGTTCAGATGACGGTGAGGGTGATTGTGGG
Source organism: Alexandromys oeconomus (assembly GCA_963919705.1). Taxonomy (NCBI): domain Eukaryota; kingdom Metazoa; phylum Chordata; class Mammalia; order Rodentia; family Cricetidae; genus Alexandromys; species Alexandromys oeconomus. The sequence continues at coordinate 240,385 of CAWTZB010000022.1, read as the reverse complement.
TTAGGGTTAGGGTGAGGGTAAGGGTGAGGGTGAGGTTTAGGGTTAGGGTAAGGGTTAGAGTGAGGGTGAGGGTTAGGGTTTCGGATACTGTTAGGTTTTGGGTGAGGGTGAGGGTTAGCGTGAGGGTTAGGGTGAGGTTTAGGGTGAGCGTTAGGGTGAGGGTTTGGTTGAGTGTTAGGGTTAGGGTTAGGATGAGGGTTAGGGTGAGGGTTAGGGTGAGGGTTAGGGTTAGGGTTAGGGTTAGGGTTAGTGTGAGGGTTAGGTTTAGGATTAGGGTTAGGGTTAGTGTTAGGGTGAGGGTTTGGGTGAGGATGAGGGTGAGGGTGAGCGTTAGGCTTAGGGTTAGGGTTAGGGTGAGGGTTAGGGTGAGTATGAGTGTGAGGGTGAGGGTGTTAGTGTTAGGATTACGGTAAGTTTAGGATTAGGGTTAGGGTTAGAGTGAGGCTGAGGGTGAGGGTGAGGGTTAGGATGAGGGTTAGGGTGAGGGTTAGGATTAGGGTGAGGGTGAGGTTGAGGCTTCGGGTTAGGGTTAGGGTTAGGTTTAGGTTTAGAGTTAGGGTTAGGGTGAGGCTGAGGGTGAGGGTGACGGTTAGGGTTGTGGTGAGGTTGAGGTTGAGGGTTTGGGTGAGGGTTAGTGTTAGGGTTAATGTGTGGGTGAGGGTGAAGGTGAGGGTGAGGGTGAGGTTGAGGGTGAGGGTTAAGCTTAGGGTGAGGGTTAGGGTTAGGGTGAGGGTGAGGGTGAGGCTTCGGGTTATGGTTAGGGTTAGGTTTAGGTTTAGGGTTAGGGTTAGGGTGAGGCTGAGGGTGAGGCTGAGGGTGAGGGTGACGGTTAGGGTTGGGGTGAGGGTGAGGTTGAGGGTTTGGGTGAGGGTTAGTGTTAGGGTTAATGTGTGGGTGAGGGTGAGGGTCAGGGTCAGGGTGAGGGTGAGGATTAGGTTTAGTGTTAGGGTGAGGCTGAGGGTGAGGGTGACAGTTAGGGTTGAGGTGAGGGTGAGGGTGAGGGTGAGGCTGAGGGTGAGGGTGAAGGTGAGGGTGAGGGTAAGGATTAGGTTTAGGGTTAGAGTTAGAGTTAGGGTGAGGGTGAGGGTCATGGTGAGGGTCATGGTGAGGGTGAGGATTAAGTTTAGTGTTAGGGTGAGGCTGAGGGTGAGGTTGAGTGTGGTGGTGAGGGTGAGGCTTAGGCTGAGGCTGAGGCTGAGGGTTAGGGTTAGGGTTAGGGTTAGGGTTATGGTTAGGGTGAGGCTGAGGTTGAGGGTGACGGTTAGGGTTGGGGTGAGGGTGAGGGTGAGGCTGAGGGTGAGGGTGAGGGTTAGGTTTAGGCTTAGGTTTAGGGTTAATTTTAGAGTGAGTGTGAGGGTGAGGGTGAGGATTAGGGTTAGTGTTAGGGTTAGGGTGAGGTTTAGGGTGAGGGTTAGGGTGAGGGTTTGGTTGGGTGTTAGGGTTAGGGTTAGGGTTAGGATGAGGGTTAGGGCGAGGGTTAGGGTGAGGGTTAGGGTGAGGATTAGGGTTAGGGTTAGTGTGAGGGTTAGATTTAGGATTAAGGTTAGGGTTAGTGTTAGGGTGAATGTTAGGGTGAGGATGAGGGTGAGGGTGAGCGTTAGGCTTAGGGTTAGGGTTAGGGTGAGGGTTAGGGTGAGTATGAGGGTTATGGTGATGGTGAGTTTTAGGTTTAGGATGACGGTAAGTTTAAGATTAGGGTTAGGGTTAGGGTGAGGCTGAGGGTGAGGGTGAGGGTTTGGATGAGGGTGAGGGTGAGGGTTAGGGTGAGGGTTAGGCTTAGGGTGAGGGTGAGGGTGAGGCTTCGGGTTAGGGTTAGGGTTAGGTTTAGGTTTAGGGTTAGGGTTAGTGTGAGGCTGAGGGTGAGGCTGAGGGTGAGGCTGAGGGTGAGGGTGACAGTTAGGGTTGTGGTGAGGGTGAGGTTGAGGGTTTGGGTGAGGGTTAGTGTTAGGGTTAATGTGTGGGTGAGGGTGAAGGTGAGGGTGAGGGTGAGGTTGAGGGTGAGGGTTAAGGTTAGGGTTAAGGTTAGGGTGAGGGTGAGGGTGAGGGTGCGGCTGAGTGTTAGGGTTAGGGTTTGGTTTGGTTTGGGTTTGGGGTTTGGGTTAGGGTTAGGGATAGGTTTAGGGATAGGGTGAGGGTTACGGTGAGGATGAGGGTGAGGGTGAGCTTTAGGGTTAGGGTTAGGATTAGAGTGAGGGTGAGGGTTAGGGTTAGGGTGAGGGTTAGGGTAACAGTGTGAGGGTTAGGGTTAGGATAGGGTTAGGGTTAGAATTAGGGTGAGGGTGAGGGTGAAGGTGAGAGTTAGGGTTAGGGTGAAAGTGAGGGTGAGGGTTAGGCTTAGGTTTATGATTAGGGTTTGGGTTGGGGTTAGGGTTAGTGTTATGGTTAGGGTTAGGGTGAGGGTTAGGTTGAGAATGAGGGTGAGGGTGAGGGTTAGTATTAGGATGACGGTAAGTGTTAGGGTTAGGGTCAGGGTGAGGCTGAGGGTGAGGGTGACAGTTAGGGTTGAGGTGAGGGTGAGGGTGAGGCTGAGGGTGAGGGTGAAGGTGAGGGTGAGGGTAAGGATTAGGTTTAGGGTTAGAGTTAGGGTGAGGGTGAGAGTCAGGGTCAGGGTGAGGGTGAGGATTAGGTTTAGTGTTAGGGTGAGGCTGAGGGTGAGGTTGAGGGTGGTGGTGAGGGTGAGGCTGAGGCTGAGGCTGAGTGTTAGGGTTAGGGTTAGGGTTAGGGTGAGGCTGAGGGTGAGGGTGACGGTTAGGGTTGGGGTGAGGGTGAGGGTGAGGCTGAGGGTGAGGGTGAGGGTTAGGTTTAGGCTTAGGTTTAGGGTTAGATTTAGAGTGAGTGTGAGGTTGAGGGTGAGGATTAGGGTTAGTGTTAGGGTGAGGGTGAGGGTTAGTGTGAGGGTTAGGGTTAGGGTTTGGGTTAGCGTTAGGGTGAGGGTGAGGGTGAGCGTGAGGGTGAGGTTTAGGTTTAGGTTTAGGGTTAGGGTTATGGTTAGGGTGATGGGGAGAGGGAGTTGGAGGGTTTGGTGAGGTTGAGGGTGAGGTTTATGGTTAGGGTTAAGGTTAGGGTGAAGGTGAGGGTGAGGGTTATGGTGAGGGTGAGGGTAAGGTTTAGGGTGAGGGTGAGTGTTAGGGTGAGGTTTAGGGTGAGGGTTAGGGTTAAGGTTAGGGTTAGGGTGAGGCTGAGGGTGAGGGTGACAGTTAGGGTTGAGGTGAGGTTGAGGGTGAGGCTGGGGGTGACGGTGAAGGTTATGGTAAGGGTGAGGGTTAGGATTAGGTTTAGGGTTAGAGTTAGAGTTATGGTCAGGGTGAGGGTGAGGATTAGGTTTAGTGTTAGTGTGAGGGTGAAGGTTAGGGTGAGGGTTATGGTTAGGGTGAGGGTGAGGGTTAGGGTGAGGCTGAGGGTGAGGGTTAGGGTTAGTGTTAGGGTGAGGGTGAGTGTGAGGGTGAATGTGAGGGTGAGTGTCAGGGTTAGGGTTAGGCTTATGGTTAGGGTTAGGGTTAGGGTTAGTGTGAGGGTGAGGGTGAGGGTTAGGGTTAGGGATATGGTTTAGGGTTAAGTGTGGTTTAGGTTAGGGTTAGGGTTAGGGTGAGTGTTAGGGTGAGGGTAAGGGTGATGGTGAGGGTTAGGGTTAGGTTTGCGTTAGGGTTAGGGTTAGGTTGAGGGTGAGGGTTAGGGTGAGATCGAGTGTGAGGGTTAGGGTGAGGGTGAGGGGTGAGGGTGAGTGTTTGGGTTAGGGTAGGGTTAGGTTTAGGGTGAGGGTGAGGGTGAGGGTGAGATTTAGCGTTAGTGCACCCACCCACTCAGACGGTGGGGTGATCTAATGGGAGCTCACCAAGGCCAGCTGGACTGGGACTGAAAAAGCATGTGATTAAACTGGACTCTCTGAAGTATTGGACTAGGAGGGCTGACTGAGAAGCCAAGGACAATGGCACTGGGTTTTGATCCTACTGCATTTACTGGCTTTATTGGAGCCTAGTCTGTGGGATTATCACCTTCCTATACCTGGATGGAGGGGGGAGGACCTTGGAATTCACACAGGGCTGGGAAGCCTGACTGCTCTTTGCACTGATAGGGAGGGGGAGGGTAGTGGGGGGAGGGGGAGGGAAATGGGAATAGGGAGGAGATGGAAATTTTTAAGTAAAAATAAGTAAATAAAAAAAATTTAGAAAAAGGTTAAAAAAAATAAGAATGGCCAAAATCAACAACACTGATGAAAACTTATGCTAGAGATTTTGGGGGTAAAGGGGACCCTCCTGCATTGCTGGTGGGAGTGAAAGCTGGTAGACCCTCTTTGTATGTTAGTGTGGTGATTTCTCAGAAAATTGGGAAACAACTTTCCTCAAGACCCAATAATAGCACTTTGGGTATATATCCAAAGGATGCTCAATTGTGCCACAAGGACATTTGCTCAACTGTGTTCATAGCAGCATTGTTTGTCATAGCCAGAACCTGGAAACAATCTAAATGCCCCTCGACTGAAGAATGGATAAAGAAACTGTGGTACATTATACAATGGAGTACTACACAGCAGAAAAAAATAACGACATTTGAATTTTGCAGGAAAATGGATGGAGCTAAAAAACATTATTTTGAGTGAGGCAACCCAGACACAGAAAGACAAGTATCACATGTCCTCACTCATAAATGGATTTTAAGCATAAAGCAAAGAAAACCAGCCTACAAACCACAATCCCAGAAAACTTAGACAACGGTGAGGACACCAAGAAAGACTTACATAGATCTAATCTACATGGGAAGTAGAAAAAGACAAGATCTCCTGAGTAAATTGGAAGCATGGGGATTTTGAGCAAGGGTGGAAGGGGAGAGGAGAGGCAGGGAAGGCAGCAGAGATTTTATTGGGCAGAGCTCAATAAAAATCAATGAAAAAAGAGCTGTTTTAAAATCATTTTAGCTTTCTAGCTTTCTAAAGATTCTAAACTGAATGTCATCAGAAACAATCTAGGGAATATGTGTCCTTCCTCTAAGAAATTTTTTTTGCTAGTTTTGTCTTAAAGAAACACTGCAATGTTATATGCTTTTTATACGAAACTCACAGTGTATTTTTCCTTCAACTGTGTGCAAAATCAATATAAATATCATGAATAAATACCATTCTCAGATAATATTTATATGGATTGATTGTGCAGTTTGTCTTCTAGGAAGAGGCAACTCATAGCAAAGAAATTGCTAGCTTTTGCCATTCAGTTTGTTATTTTTACTTTAAGCTCTATGTTAGTCAGAATTTACAGTTACATAATGATTTCATTTTAGTCATAAAAATAACTACATTTAAAAATAAAGACTTTAGAATAAAAATAAAAATGTTCTTTAAGCACTTCAAACTGTAAATAAAAAAACTATCTAGACACATAAAATACAGCAGAGGAAGAAGCAATTGTTCAAATAGTTTATTTACTAATTGCTATTTCAACATCCCATTTTCTTCCCCTTCTTCATTTCCTCAGTCCATGTAAACTACCATTTTATACTTACCTTATCACTATTTCTAAATTAGCTTTTAAAAATTGCCTTTACCATGAGACCAAACTGAAAACACTAGCATAAAAATATTCTCAATAGAGTAAGTGGGGAGTGGAACAGAAATCCTTGACAAATCATACTTTATACAAATACATACAAAATAATAAAGAAAGAAATAGGTGTATATAAATAAAATTATGTATATATAAGAATATAAATAAATGTGTGAGTTTATAAAGAATAAGTGCATACATTGAGAGAGTTTAAAAATATTACAATGCTGGAAAAAACATAGTTAAAACTGAATAGCAAAGAGCTGGTTGGTAGTGTCACAGGCCTTTAATTCTGGCCCTCAGAAGACAGAAGAAGTTGTATAGATCTCTAAATTGAAGCCAGCCTGGTCTGCAGAGTGAGTTTCAGAACAGCCAGGGCTACTCAAAGAAGCCCTGCCTTGAAAACTCAAAAATAAAAAAATAAATTAAAACCTGGATAGCAAGATTAATCTCCAGTGCAGGGATTACTGGCATGCACCACCTACTTAATTCAGAAATTCACAATGAGAAGTAGAAATTATCATACTTTGTTACCATAAAGAAAATGAACAAACCCAACATGGAGTCGCACAGGTAATTTCCCCAAATTTCACAAAGCCAAACCGAAGAGCATTCACATAAACAGATGTTTGTGTAAAAATAACAAGAGATTTGAGAATTATCAGAAAGCATCATTGGTATCCTGTATGTGAATGGATGAAGGGATGTTGCTAAGACAAATTACAGGGAAGGGTGGATGTTAGGAAATAGAACATTTACTTCACACACACACACACACACACACACACACACACACACACACACACACGGTGGTCCTTAATATTGTTAAAGTAATATATATTGATTTTACAAGGGCAAATTAAGACTTTCAAATTCATTTAACATGTAGAATGTTCTCATATCCTTACTGCTGTCTGATGTTTATTCTACCTATTATAGATAACATTGCATGACTTTGAGAAAAATTGACACCTTCCCTTTTTATCAAAATGATGTCAGAAATGCTGTCTAAAATTCAGACCTAATTTCAAGGTATTTCCACTCATCAAATTCTCCATCTCTTTTGCTTGGAAACCTCTTCCAGACGCCCAGCTTGTTCTATCAAGGAAAACTGCAAGTTCTGCCAAGCATAGCTCCTACCTGCAGTTATGGGTTTATAAAGTAAATTAGTAAACACTTTCACAGGAAGTCATCAAATGCCATCAGAAAACCAATTACAAAGGAAATCCTCTGCAAAACAGAAACATAGAAAATATTTTGAAAGCCAATAATTCCTCAAATATTAAAATTTTCCTACTTAGAGGGCATAAATCACATCTTATGTTTCTTCTTCATTTACACAGGTTTGGTTTTGTCCTGATTCTCACAATCTTTCATTTTCTGTAAATTGAGACATAAGTATAAAGTTTACCTTATTTTTCCTATTTCATGTTATACAGTCACACAGCTCTGCTAAAATCCTTACACTTCATTTTCTCCCTAATGCACTTAATTATCATTCACTTGAAATGTCAAAAAAAAATCCCACAGTATTTTTTTACTTAGGGAGCAAAGCTGAAATCATTTTTCTTCTCCTAGAGGAAGAGAGCACATGGCACGTGGGATGTAGAGCCAGACTCCTGATTAATCTCAACTCTGCCACTTTCTAACTCTCACAGCCTGACCAAACTTTTTGTTTTTGTCTTCAGAGACAGGGTTTCTCTGTGTAGTCATGGTTGTTCTCCTGGAACTCACTCTGTAGACCACCACCTGACTTCTAAGCCTCAGTTTCTCCCATGGGGAACAATTCCTACTTAACAGAACTTTTGGGAAGATCTGGAAACAACTGGGATAAAGAAATCCCATTCTATGAAGCTGGAAAACTCCACTCATCCCACCTGCTGGAAATGAAAAGTAAATTCATGTTTATTCAAATTATAGAATTTTGAAATCCAGCAGTTCTGTGTTCTGGCATCACTAACAGCAGTTTTTAATCATTTTTTTGTTTTATTGTTCTATGTTTAATGTTTCTTTGAGATCCTCTTGCTTCCATCTCCATAGTATTGGGATTACAGACCCTTGACAACCACACCCATCCCCCAAATTTATTCTTGAGATGCAGGAATTTGAAAGACTGGGAAAGAAGACCAAAACCCCAGCTTCCATGGTGGTCTTTTTGAGAGGTCTCAGGATCCAGACACAACAGAATTAATGTTGATTAGCCTGTGTTTTTACAAAGGGAAGTAATGGTCCCAATGCACTACCATTCCTGGAGTGCACACAATGATTCACACAGACAGATGTGTGGGTATAAGAGCCTAACAAACAATCAAAAGGCAGGTTGGTGCCCAGTTGTGACCTAAGTGAATGTGGAAAGACACATTCTAAGATCCTACTGAAAGCTTATAGGCTGCTTGAGCTACTTTGTTTTTACAGACTTAGAAAAAGTTTGTCTAAACCCTCAATATAACAGAAATTCACTGCTTGAGAGACAGTGGACATTGAAGTGATTTAACTGTAAAAGTTAAAGAAGAATATCTTAGAAGGTGATGTAGTTGGGAAATATGGTTTGTGGACACTGAGCCTTCAGACCAGTGATGATTACTGTGTCTTTTTCTGTCTTAAGTTTGACATTTTGGTCCAGAGTAGGGAGAAGAGGTACCCTTAGAAGCTAGGATGAGAAAACAATGAGCATAAAAGTGTAGGAGTAACAGTGAGAAAAGATGTGCTCCTCAAAAGGAAGGGAATGAAAGGAAATCCCAGAGAAGAAAGCTAGAGCCTTAGACAGAACTCACAGTGAGCTGCTGCTAAAGACAAAAAGCAAGAAGACAAAAGGGGCCTACACATTGAAGAGACTACAAAAGAATCAATACAATGTTCTGTCATAAAAGGCAACACCACAGAGAACTTTCAATGAGAGTGGTCAGAAAACTGGAGGTTCAAGGTAGGTCAAATATCAATGCCTCAGGTCTTCAAAGTATATTTTGACACCCTAGCTTAGGTGATGAGATAGTAAAGAACTAACAACCTTGTACCTCATATTAGCACTGAAGATACACCAAGGGCTGCCAGATGTTTTTAAAAATGTGACAGGACCAGTAATAAAAGCATAAAAATAAAAAAGTATAAGCCCCAAATAAATGGGAACAAACAGTCATTGCCTTTGTCAGCAGCAAGGGGTTAACTTTTTTTATTTATAGTGGTCAATTCATATAATTTATTCTTTTGAATGTCAGTAAGTGGATAAAGTTAGTTGTAGGATTATGTTCATTTTCTGTTATTTATTTATTTATTTATTGATTGATTGATTGATTTTTTATTGAGAAAAGGAAAAAAAAAGTTTCCGCCTCCTCCCAGCCTCCCATTTCCCTCCCCCTCCTCCTACCCTTTTCCCCCTCCCCCCACTCCTCTCCCCCTACCCCACTCCTCTCCCCCTCCCTCTCCAGTCCAAAGAGCAGTCAGGGTTCCCTGCCCTGTGGAAATTCCAAGATCCTCCCCCCTCCGTCCATGTCTAGGAAGGTGAACATCCAAACTGGCTAGGCTCCCATCAAGCCGGAACATGAAGTAGGATCAAAACCCCGTGCCATTGTCCTTGGCTTCTCATCAGCCCACATTGTTCGCCATGATCAGAAAGTCCGTTTTTATCCCATGCTTTTTCAGTCACAGTCCAGCTGGCCTTGGTGAGCTCCCAATAGATCAGCCCCACTGTCTCAGTGGGTGGGTGCAACCCTCGTGGTCCTGACATCCTTGCTCGTGTTCTCCCTCCATCTGCTCCTCATTGGGACCTTGGGATCTCAGTCCAGCGCTCCAGTGTGGGTCTCTGTCTCTATCTCCATCCATCACCAGATGAAGGTTCTATGGTGATATGGAAGATATTTGTCAGTATTGCTATAGGATAGGGTCATTACAGGTTCCCTATCCTCAGCTTCCCAAGGGACTAACTGGGGACATCGCCTTGGGCCCTGGGAGCCACTCTAGGTTCAAGTCTCTTGCCAACCCTATGGTGGCTCCCTTAACTAAGATATGTGCTTCCCTGCTCCCCTAGCCAAACTTACTTTATCCCAATCTTCCTGTTTCCCCAAGTTCCCCCAATCCTCCCCTTCTCACTTTTCTCTCCCCGTCCCCCCTTATCCCCAACCAACCCCACCCCCAAGATCTCAATTTTCTCCCCGGCAATTTTGTCTACTTCCCATAGCCAAGAGGATAATTATATGATTTTCCTTGGGTTCACCTTCTTATTTAGCTTCTTTAGGTTCACCAGGTATACACTCCATGACCTTTATTTATGGCTAGAAAACAATTATGAGTGAGTACATCCCATGTTCATCTTTTTGGGTCTGGGTTACCTCGCTCAGGATAGGGTGTTCTATTTCCATCCATTTGCATGCAAAATTCGAGAAGTAATTGTTTTTTTACTGCAGCATAGTACTCTGATGTGTATATATTCCACACTTTCTTCATCCATTCTTCCATTGAAGGGCATCTAGGTTGTTTCCAGGTTCTGGCTATTACAAATAATACTGCTATGAACATAGTTGAACAAATGCTTTTGTCATATGGTAGGGCATCTCTTGGGTATATTCCCAAGAGAGGTATTGCTGGGTCCAGGGGTAGGTTGATCACGAATTTCCTGAGAAACCGAAACACTGATTTCCAAAGTGGTTGCACAAGATTGCATTCCCACCAGCAATGGATGATGGTACCCCTTCCTCCACAGCCTCTCCAGCAAAGGCTATCATCGGTGTTTTTGATTTTAGCCATCCTGACAGGTGTAAGATGATATCTCAAAGTTGTTTTGATTTGCATTTCCCTGATGGCTAAGGAGGTTGAGCATGACCTTAAGTGTCTTTTGGCCATTTGAACTTCTTTTGAGAATTCTCTGCTGAGTTCAGTGCCCCATTTTTTAATTGGGTTAATTAGCATTTTAAAGTCTAGTTTCTTGAGTTCTCTATATATTTTGGAGATCAGACCTTTGTCTGTTACGGGGTTGGTGAAGATCTTCTCCCAGTCAGTAGGTTGCCTTTTTGTCTTAGTGACAGTGTCCTTTGCTTTACAGAAGCTTCTCAGCTTTAGTAGGTCCCATTTATTCAATGTTGCCCTTAGTGTCTGTGCTGCTGGGGTTATACATAGGAAGCGATCTCCTGTGCCTATCTGTTGTAGGGTACTTCCCACTTACTCTTCTATCAGGTTCAGTGTGTTCGGACTGATATTGAGATCTTTGATCCATTTGGACTTGAGTTTTGTGCAAGGTGATAGATATGGGTCTATTTTCATTCTTCTACAGGTTGACATCCAGTTGTGCCAGCAACATTTGTTGAAGATGCTTTCTTTCTTCCATTGTATACTTTTAGCTCCTTTATCGAAAATCAGGTGATCATATGTTTGTGGGTTAAAATTCGGGTCTTCTATGTGATTACATTGGTCGACTTCTCTGTTTTTATGCCAGTACCACACTGTTTTCATCACTGTAGCTCTGTAATAGAGTTTGAAGTCAGGGATGGTAATGCCTCCAGAAGATCCTTTATTGTATAGGATTGTTTTGGCTATCCTGGGTTTTTTTATTTTTCCATATGAAATTGATTATTGTCCTCTCCAGATGTGTGAAGAATTTTGATGGGACCTTGATGGAAATTGCATTAAATCTATAAATTGCCTTTGGTAGAATTGCCATTTTTACTATGTTGATCCTCCCAATCCAAGAACAAGGGAGATCCTTCCATTTTCTAGTATCCTCTTCAATTTATTTCTTCAATGCTTTAAAGTTCTTGTCAAATAGATCTTTCACTTCCTTGGTTAGAGTTACCCTAAGATATTTTATGCTGTTTGTGGCTATTGTGAAAGGTGAAGCGTCTCTGATTTCCTTCTCTGCTTCCATCTCCTTTGTGTATAAGAGGGCAACTGATATTTTGGAGTTGACCTTATATCCTGCCACATTACTAAAGGTGTTTATCAGCTGTAGAAGTTCTTTGGTGGAGTTTTGGAGGTCACTTATGTACACTATCATATCATCTGCAAATAACGAAAGTTTAACTTCTTCCTTTCCAATTCGAATCCCCTTGATCCCCTTACGTTGTCTATTGCTAGAACTTCAAGCACTATATTGAAGAGGTATGGCGAGAGTGGACAGCCTTGTCGTGTTCCTCAGTTTTGTGGGATGGCTTTGAGTTTCTCTCTGTTTAATTTGATGTTAGCTGTCGGCTTGCTGTATATAGCTTTTATTATATTTAGGTATGACCATTGTATCCCTAGTCTCTCCAAGACTTTTATCATAAAGGGATGTTGAATTTTGTCAAATGCTTTTTCAGCATCTAATGAAATGATCATATGGTTTTTTCTTTCAGCTTATTTATATGATGGATTACATTGATAGATTTTCGTATGTTGAACCAGCCCTGCATCTCTGGGATGAAGCCTACTTGATCATAATGGATAATTTTTCTAATGTGTTGTTGGATTCGGTTTGCCAGTATTTTGTTGAGGATTTTTGCGTCGATGTTCATGAGTGAGATTGGCCTGTAATTCTCTTTCCTGGTAGAGTCTTTGTGTGGTTTTGGTATCAGAGTAACTGTAGTTTCATAAAAGGAATTTGGTAATGACTTTTCTGTTTCAATATTGTGAAATACCTTAAGGAGTATAGGTATTAGATCTTCTTGGAAGTTATGGTAGAATTCCGCATAGAAACCATCTGGTCCTGGGCTCTTTTTTGTAGGGAGGTTTTTTATAACAGCTTCTAATTCTTCACGACTAACAGGTCTATTTAGATTGTCCCCCTGGTCCTGGTTTAACTTTGGTATATGGTATTTATCTAAAAAAGTGTCCATTTCTTTTACATTTTCCAGTTTTGTGGCATACAGGCTTTTGTAGTAAGATCTAATGATTCTCTGAATTTCCTCTGTGTCTGTGGTTATGTCCCCCTTTTCATTTCTGATCTTATTAATTTGCATATTCTCTCTCTGCCGTTTGATTAGTTTGGATAGGGGTTTATCAATCTTGTTGATTTTCTCCAGGAACCAGCTTTTTGTTTCATTGATTCTTTGGATTGTTTTCTGTGTTTCTATTTTGTTGATTTCAGCTCTCAGTTTGATTATTTCCAGTCTTCTACTCCTCCTAGGTGAGTCTGCTTCTTTTTTTTCTAGAGCTTTCAGGTGGGCTGTTAAGTCTCCAATGTGTGCTTTCTCTGTTTTCTTTAAGTGGGCACTTAGTGCAATGAACTTTCCTCTCAGGACTGCTTTCATAGTGTCCCATAAGTTTGAGTATGTTGTTTCTTTATTTTCATTGAATTCAAGGAAGACTTTAATTTCTTTCTTTATTTCTTCCTTAATCCAGGTATGGTTCAGTAGTTGACTGTTCAGTTTCCATGAGTTTGTAGGCTTTCTGGGGGTAGCATTTTTGTTGAATTCTAACTTTAATCCATGGTGATCTGATAAGACACAGGTGGTTACTAATATTTTTGTAACTGTGAAAGTTTGCTTTGTTACTTAGTATGTGGTCAATTTTCGAGAAGGTTCCATGTGCTGCAGAGAAGAAGGTATATTCTTTCCTATTTCGGTGAAATGTTCTATAGATGTCTGTTAAGTCCATTTGATTCATTACCTCCATTAATTCTCTTATTTCTCTGTTAGGTTTCTGTCTGATTGACCTGTCCATTGGTGAGAGAGGAGTGTTGAAGTCTCCTACTATTAGTGTGTGCGGTTTGATGGCTGCCTTGAGTTTTAGTAATGCTTCTTTTACGTACGTGGGTGCTTTTATATTAGGGGCATAGATATTCAGGATTGAGACTTCCTCCTGATGAATTGTTCCTGTTATGAGTATAAAATGTCACTCTCCATCTCTTCTGATTGATTTAAGTTTGAAGTCAACTTTGTTAGAAATTAGTATGGCCACACCTGCTTGTTTCTTAGGTCCATTTGCGTGATAAGCCTTTTCCCAGCCCTTTACTCTGAATAGGTGCCTGTCTTTGTGGTTGAGGTGTGTTTCTTGTAAACAGCAGAATGTTGGATCCTGCTTTCATATCCAATCTCTTAGCCTGTGCCGTTTTATAGGTGAGTTGAGCCCATTGACATTAAGTGATATTATTGACCAGGGGTTGTTAACTCCGGTCACTTTTTTAGTAGTAGAGTTCGTGTGCATCCCTTCTTTGAGTTGTGCTGGTAAAGGGTCTCTAGATATCTGAGTTATTGTGGTCATTGTTGGACTACTTGGTTAGTGATTTTCCTTCTATTACTTTCTGTAAGGCTGGATTTGTGGCTAAGTATTGTTTAAATTTGTTTTTATCCTGGAAAATTTTGTTTTCTCCATTTATGGTGAATGAAAGCTTGGCTGGGTATAGTAGTCTGGGCTTGCATCCATGGTCTCTTAGTTTTTGCAGTACATCTATCCAGGACCTTCTGGCTTTCATGGTTTCCATAGAGAAGTCAGGTGTAAGTCTGATAGGTTTACCTTTGTAAGTAACTTGGCCTTTTTCCTTTGCGGCTCTTAATATACTTTCTGTATGCTTTGTGTTTTGATTATTATATGGCAAGGGGATTTTTTTTTTATCTAGCCTACTCGGTGTTCTGTATGCTTCTTGAACCTTCATAGGTACATCTTTTTTTAGGTTGGGAAAGTTTTCTTCTATAATTTTATTAAATATATTTTCTGGACCGTTGAGCTGCACTTCTTCTCCTTCTTCTACTCCAATTATTCTTAGGTTTGGTCTTTTTATTGTGTCCCATATTTCCTGAATGTTTTGTGATGAGAATTTGTTGGTTTTGCTGTTTTCTTTGATCAGTGTGTTTATTTTCTCTATGGTATCTTCAGTGTCTGAAATTCTTTCTTCTATCTCTTGTATTCTGTTGGTAGTACTTGTCTCTGTAGTTCCTGTTCATTTACCCAGATTTTCCATCTCCAACCTTCCCTCGGTTTGTGTTTTCTTCATTACTTCCATTTCATTCTTCAAGTCTTGAACCGCTTCCTTTACCTGTTTGATTGCTTTTTCTTGTTTCTCTTGGTTTTCTTGGGTATCTTTGAGCGATTTATTCATTTCCTCTACCTTTCTGTTTGTAATCTCTAATTGTTTATGGCAGTTTTTCACCTCCTGTTTAAGGTCTTCTATTATTTTCATATAATTCACTTTTGAGTCGATTTCTTCTAATTCTTCTGGAGTAGGGTGTACAATTCTTCTTATTTCGGGATCCCTTGATTCTGGTGAAGTCATGTTGCCTTTCAGGTTGTTGGAGGAAGTCTTGCATTGGCGCCTTCCCATCTCCTCCTTCAAATGGAACCAGGAGAGGCCTGGTGTCTTGGTCCAGTCTTTGCTGTGACTGAGTCTCTGGGTGTATCTCTTCAGTGTAGAAGCAGGGACCGTCCCATTGAGCTGGAACTCCTCAGCACCCAAACATGGACGACAGTCCAGATGGAACTCCTCAACACCACTCTGGGTGGGTTGTGGATACAAGCCCAATGTCTCTCCTGGTGCCCAGATCGGATCTCCTTGCTGCTTGGGTGGCTTGTAAACAAAGGGCCTACCTTGCTTGCTGCAGGCAGGCTATTGGGACAAAGGAGCTACAACCCTCCTGTTTGCCCTCTCGATTCGGATTCAGTCCCAGCCCCCGAACAGGCTGAGCTGGGAGATGTTATGTGGTCAAAGAGGGGAGGGAGTCAGACGGAGGGGGGGGGAGCGTTGTGGATGCAAGCTGGGTGGGATAGGAAGAGAGAGGAGGTATTGGGCAGTATAGGCCCTGAGGATGACCAGGAAGTGTAGGAGGGATGAGGAATGTCTGAGTTCCCTGTCCCGGGCTGCTGCCGCAGTCAGAAACTCACTCACCCCAATGATGTCTCTCTTGGTGCCCGGACCGGATCTCCTTGCTGCTTGGTTGGCTCGTAAACCAAGGGGTTAACTTTTAACAATGACTTTTTGCCTTATAGCTAACTCCTCTGTCAACAGCCAAAGGTTAACTTTCAATGATAACCTCCTGCACCTTATGAGTGATAACTGCTGTGGACCAAAGAACTTTTAATAAAAGCTTGTGCAAGACCCCTATCCCATAAGCTTTAACAAAATGCTGTACTAGTTTTGGCTTCACATTGTTTCATATCCTTCCCTGCGGTGGGAAAATGGTTGTGCCAGAAAAGTTGTAAAGTTCTATATAAGTGCTATTACCTGGGAAGGAAATCTGCCGGTCTCTATGAACACCATTTTAGCTGAAACCTTGTTATCAAAACTTGTGATCTTACTATGCAGTATGTCTCTAAGCTTTAATCTCGAAATTGTAAAAATCCTTTTGTCCATACCTAATGCTTGCTTCCTGCAATAAAAAAGGGAAAAGGGGAGCCACAAGCCGCCCCTATTGCCACAGTTTCAGAAGCCCAAACTTTGGTTGTGGACTCAGCTGAGACCCTTTTTATCCTCTGAGGTGATTTGGGGGAGGGGGAACAGAATAGTTTGCTTCTGACTTCATAGACTCTGGTGGTCAGGATGACCCCAGACCCAGCAAAAAGCACCCACTTAAACTTAGGTAACCAATGAATAAATACTATTTAAGTATATGTCTTATTCTGGGTAAACAATAAAAGCTATAAGTAGATCCAAGAACATGAAAATAATATGAAATCAAAATTAAAATTAACATCTTGTATTTTTGTTTGCCAGCTATAGTGACACCAGGCAATATGCTAAGTACCTGACAAACATTGTTTGTTTTCTCCTTATAACCATCAGTCCAACCAGGAGTCTTATTCTATTTGGTTTGTTTCTTCTCTGATGAATCCTTAACAGAATCTGCAAGGGTGATGATAGAGCTCTTATTTAAGCTCTTCATTAGCTACTGCAGTTATTTCAGGATGTTGGTGCTAAAAACAAATATGATCCATCCTCTCTTATGGCACTTCTAATTGATTGTAACTCTCTTAGTCTTTCAGCAAAAGAATTTTACTCACATAACAAGGTAAATACCCACAATGAACTAGTGGTGTAGGAGGGTCTTCTGTCTATGTGTTACTTTCATTGGTTAAATAAAGAAGCTACCTTGGCCTTTTGACTATCCAGACCTTAGGTGGGTGGAGTAGATAGAACAGAATTCTGGGAGAAAGAAGCAGAGTCAGGCAGATGCCATGGCTCTCCTCTCTGAGATGGATGGTGGTTAGACTCATGCCGGAAAGCCACAGTCAAGTGGTGATACAATTTAATGGAGATGGGTTTAACAAATATGTAAGGGTTAGCCAATAAGAGGTTAGAACTAATGGCCCAGGCAGTGTTTAAATTAATAAAATTTGTGTGTTGTTATTTCAGGGTATAAGCTAGTGGAGTGCTGGGAATGCAGCCCACTCCCCTATTACTACAGATTGGCACCCAATGTGGCCGATTAAATCCACTTAAAAACCTGAGAGAGCTTAATTTTAAACAGAGAAAAAAACAGAGTTTAACACAGCTTTTTGCTGTTTGCTGCTGGGGTGCCGCAGAGAAATTTTCCTGACTCAGCAGCCTCAGCAGGAAAAAAGCTGTGCCATTTTAAAATGCAGCCCCACATTGAGCACTAAAAGAGGGGGAAGTGGTGCAGGAGAATTGTCTGAATTCTGTCAATCATATTTTAAATAAATGCTGATCAGCTAGGCAGGAAGTATAGGCGGGAAAACCAGACAGGAAGTAGATGTGGAGCAGAGAGAACTGGAGTATTCTGGGAAGCAGGAAGCTCTTCCTGCAGTCCATCCCAAATCACCAAAGAAGCAATATGTGACCTACCCTGCTGCGAAAGGTACCAAGCCATATGGCTAGCATAGATAAGAACAATGGGTTAATATAAGTTACAAGAGCTAATAAGAAGCCTGAGCTATTGGGCCAATCAGTTTATAACCTAATACAGACTTTCTGTGTGATTTTCTTTGGGACCTGTCTGACTGTGGGGTACCTGGCAGGACAGAAACCCCAACAAGACAGCCCTCATGTTACAAATTAGCACCAAATGACAATTTGGGGGAATCATTAAACCACATTGTAGCCCCAAACTTGGAAGCTTAAGGATGTGTACTGTCAAGTTTTATGCCAATTGGTCAGAAGCTAGAGTCATTGGAGAGGAGGGAGCCTCAGTTGAGGAAAAAAATTCCTTAATAAATTAGGGTTATAAGCAGGTCTGTGGGGGCATTTTCTTAATTAGTGGTTAATGGGGGAAGGCCCAATCCATTATGGATGGGGACATCCCTTGACTGGTGGTATGGGGCTCCAGAAGAAAGCAGATTGAGTGATACATGAAGAGTCAGCCAGAAAGCAATACTTCTTTATGGTCTTTGAATCTCCCTGCCTCCAGGTTCCTGTCCTGTTTGAATTCCTGTCTTGACCTCCTCTGATGATGAAGTGATATGGAAGTATAAATCGGATAAGCCCTTTCCTTCCCTATCTGGTTTTTGACTGGTGTTTCATTACAACAATAAAAACCCTAAGATAGGCTATGTTGAGAAACAAAGACCTCACAATTTTCATGGCACACTTAAGTAGTCAACTTTGATAAACCTTTAAATACGACTTTTATAGGAAGCGGATTCCTCATAACAGTGCTGAGGGAAACAATGAAAGAGGCTTGAATTAAATAACAGAGAAGCCAAGGTAATTTCCTAGTGGCCCCATCTACTAAGATTTTATTTTGAATAAACAAATATTTCTTGATTTTTAATGAGTTTTTTATACAATATATTCTAATCATAATTCTGCTCCCTCATCTCCTTCCAGATCTTTTCACTCTCCCCACATGTTAATCTCCATACTTTCTTTCTCACTCTCTTTAGAAAATACAGGCAAAATAAAGGATAAAAAATCATGAAAAACACACAAAGAAACATACAGAAACACACACACATAGACACACAGAGAAAGAGAAAGAAACAACACACAAATAAAACTCACTTAAACACAAAATTTGAAACCAGAATGGCAAGCAAAAGACAAGGTAAAATATAATTACCTCTAAAAGTAACCTTGCATTCATTTGTGTTGACATCTACAGCTGGACATGGAGTCTACCCTTAAATGTGGCTTCTATTCCCAGTAAGACTCTATTGGAGATAATAATTTTTCCTTTGCAAATGTTTGTTAATTGGATATACATTCTTGGTTAGGAACTGGAGCGCATGTCCACTTCTCCATCTCATCGCTGGGACCCTGCATGGCTTAGACCTGTGCAGGCCCTACGTATGCTGCCACAGTCTGTGTGACTTCTTATATGGGTCAGTCCTGTTGTGTCTGGAACCATCCTCTCTGGCTCTTACAGTCATCATATCTCCTTTTCTGCATAGCTTCCTGGGCCATGGGGAGAAGGACTCAATGATGACATCCCAGTAAAAACTGAGTGTTCTAAGGTCTCTCACTCTGCACATTACACAGTTGTGGATCTATGTATTACTTTCCATCTCCTGCAGAAGAAAGCTTCTCTGATAATCAGCAGGAACCTGATCTATAGGTACAGCAGAATGATATTAGGAGTCATTTTATTGCTATACTCCTTTAGCAGGACAATAGTATTTGGCTTTTCTCTGTGTTCATGGTGTATATAGTCTCAGGTTCTTAGCTACCCAAGCAGTGCCAGGCATGGGTTTCATCTCATAGAGTGGGCCTTATATCCATTCATCTTAACTTTTCTTGGTTGCAGCAGTTCTTACTAACTCACAGTCACTGTATAAACTAATCAAGACAGAAACTATCTACAATTTGTAGATTATGTACATTATATTATGATTAATCATTTACAAAAATAGAAGTATCAGTGAATCAATAAAAGTATCAAGTAATCTAAACATATTTAGCATTTTAAAAATTTATCTGAAGTTGAATGTGTTCTTAGCTTTGTCCTACCTTGAGACCAGAAATGCTAGAAATGGGTGCTAGATATTCCTCTGACTTCTTTTCCTTCATCTTCCAGAAGTATGAAGATTAACTCAATGTCTGTATTCTTATGTGATTTTAGAGATTCAACTCTTGAGAGGAGAACATTCCAAGGATGAGCAGCCATAGAGGCCATGAGTGTGAACCTCAGCTCCTGTTTTCCTGGTAAGACTAGAAAGGGAAACTTCACAATTTCATTCTTAAAACTGAAATACTCTATGAAAAGATGGGGGTAAACAGGGCTTCATTGAGGTCCATTAAGCAAAAATTTTTTCTCTAGAACAAAAGAATGGATTCTGAGTTCTACATCTGGCTCTGGGTGGAGACATGATCTTTCAATTTGCTTCAAAGCATTATTTGTCTCTTCCCTTAAAAGTTACTACTGCCAGGCTTCTGGATCAACTGGTAAGAATTTTTTTCCAGACATGCTAAGAAACTAGGGAGAATAATGTTTTTCTTTTTTCTTTTATTTATTTATTTAATTAATTTATTTAATTATTTATTAAAGATGTCTGCCTCCTCCCCGCCACCGCCTCCCATTTCCCTCCCCCTTCCCCGATCCAGTCCCCCTCCCTCATCAGCCCAAAGAGCAATCAGGGTTCCCTGCCCTGTGGGAAGTCCAAGGACCACCCACCTCCATCCAGGTCTAGTAAGGTGAGCATCCAAACTGCCTAGGTTCCCACAAAGCCAGTACATGCAGTAGGATCAAAAACCCATTACCATTGTTCTTGAGTTCTTAGTAGTCCTGATTGTCTGCTATGTTCAGAGAGTCTGGTTTTGTCCCATGTTTTTTCAGACCCAGGCCAGCTGGCCTTGGCGAGTTCCCGATAGAACATCCCCATTGTCTCAGTGTGTGGGTGCACCCCTCGCGGTCCTGAGTTCCTTGCTCGTGCTCGCTCTCCTTCTGCTCCTGATTTGGACCTTGGGGTTGTAGTCTGGTGCTCCAATGTGGGTCTCTGTCTCTGTCTCCTTTCATCGCCTGATGAAGGTTAATATTCAGGAAGATGCTATACAAGGAAAACAATTATTCCCTCCATTGGATGATCTACGTGCATTCTCTCAGGGCTTTCTCCACACAGGACCACTAAGTCAAACTTCATTTCTGAGTTCTAATAGAAAAGTAGAACTCTTCCTTCCCTTATTTCTGTCTCTTTTTCAGATGCTGGCAAAAGCTTATGATGCTTTCTGTGACACTTCAAGCCCTCTCACTCTCTGCCTTTCTGTTATGCCACTGCTTCCTCCATTGCTAGACATCCCAGATTTCTTGGACCAAAACTTAAAAATCTGTGACTCTCTTCTCCATCTCTGTCCCTAGAGGCGCTGAGAGCTGCAACTTGCCTGAAATCCTACTTTTGTCAAACTCTAATAAGATAAATAAGCTTCCTCCCAACTCTATTTTTAATTTTTTTGTTAATGGGACTAAGAATCCTCAAAAGAATCCTGTTTCCCAAATGACATTACTTTTTTGACATTTCTTATATGTTTGTGATAAAGTTTATACATCTGCTGCTGTGGGGTTTTACACACGCTCTTCTTATTTAAACTGCACTCTGTTGCTTTACATCCAATCTCCACTTATGAGTGAGTATATACTGTATTTGTCTTTCTAGATCTGGGTTACCTTACTCGGGATGATTTTTACATCTGAATACTTCAATGTGTAAATGTGCCACATTTTCTTTATTGATTCTTTGGTTGAGGAGCATCTAGATTGTTTCCAGGTTCTGGCAACTATGAGTAATGAGCTGATCAAGTTTCCTCATGGTATGATTGAGTATCCTTTAGGTATATGTCCAAAATTGGTATCCCTAGGTCATGAAATAGACTGATCCCCCATTTTCTGTGAAATCACCATAATAATTTGCAAAGTGGATGTACAAGTGTGAATTCCCACCAGCAGTGAAGGAGTGTTCCCTTGACTCCACATCCTCTCCAACATAAGCTGTCCTCAGTAATTTTGATCTTAGCCATTCTGGCAAGTATAAGATTGTATCTCAGAGTCATTTTGATTTGCATTTCCCCAATGATTAATGAACATTCCACAGCTCCATAGAAACTAGGTAACAAGGAAGAACTAAAGAGGGACATATGGATAGCCCTGGGAAGAGGAATTACAGGATATCTCCTGGGTAAAATGGGAATGGGAGAAAATGGAATTGTTGAGGGAGGAGAGGGACAGATTTGGAGAGCAATGAAAGAGAGATCTTCATAGACAGAGCCACTATGAGGTTAGGGAGAAACTTAGTGCTAGGGAAATTCCCAAGAATTCACAAGGATGATCCCAGCTAAGATACCTAGCAAGACTGGAGAGGGTGACCAAACTGGCCTTTGTTGTAATCAGATTGGTGAAGACTCCAGAAATCATCATTGAGCCTCCATTCAGGAACTGATGGAACCAGATGCAGAGATTCACAAGTACTAGGTTGAGCTCTGAGAATCAATTGAGGAGAGGAATAAGAGAGGTCAAGATCATGATAGAGAAATCTACATTGACAGCTGAACCAAGTTCATGGAAACTAATGAAGTCTAGATCAACAGTTTTGGGAGCCTCTATTGGGACTGAACTATGCCCTCCATATGTGGGAGACAGTAGTGAAGTTTGGACTATGTGAGGGGCCCCTGGCAGTAAGACCAAGATCTATCCCTGGTGCATGGACTAGTTTCTTGGAGCCCATTCCCTTTGGTGGGTTGCCATGCTCAGCCTTAATTCAGGAGGGAGGTATTTTGTCCTGCTACAACTTAATGTGCCAGACTTTGTTGACTACACATGGAAGTCCTTAACCATTGGGAGAAGTGGATGTGGAGGTGGGTTGAAGGAGAGGGGAAGAGAAAAGGAGGAGGCATGGGAGTGAGAACTGTGGTTGGAATGCAAAGTAATAAAAAAATAAATAAAATAAAAAGGAGGAGTGTACTCTAGATGCTCAATCTAGATGCTCCTCAACCAAAGAATCAATAAAGAAAATAAATAAATAAAATAAAAAGAAGTATTGATCTTTTGTTTTGAAGTTTTGTATTTCTGTGCTATTTTGTTCATTTTTTTCTTTTTAACTCTTTAACATATTCACACATGCTTATTATGATTCTTCATCAATTACACATAAGCACACACAAATAATCTTAGTCCTAAGTACTCCAGGAAGCCATTCCTGGAGCTGATTTCAGTTTGGCTTCTTTTATCTGTGCAGCCCATCTTATCCTTACTTTCCCAACTTCTTATCATTGCCTTCTTCAGTTTCCTGGGCCCTCACCATCTTTATCTCTTAGGAATAATCTGGTTTTTTTTTTCTGATTTTATGTCTTCATTGGATCACAAAGAAACAGCTTTTAATCCAACATTTAGCCAGATGTTCACAAGGCTCTTCTTGAGAAGGGGCCCTTTTTCTCAGAAAAATATTCCAGGTTGGTTTTATGGTTTGCGCTGTGTAGTTTGTTTTTGTTTTGTTTCATTACTTTTGGGGTTAGGGTTTTCATGATTTCAAACTTTTTAAGGAACCTGATTTACAGAAGTAGCTATTAAATAATTCACTATGAATCACATTTTTTTTTTTAAAATTCAGGGCCTGCTGTGTCTTTCTTCTATTACTCTTCTTACAATGCCTTCAGTGTACAAAGAAACTTTTCAATTCCTTATAATCTTATGATGCCATAGAATATTGTAACCCAACATGGGCAAAAATTATTCTTTGGTGATTTCCAGGCTTTTCATTCTTTCCCTTTTTGATGAGACTAGATGGAATCTTAAATTTTCTCATAATGTTAAAACTTTTCTGCCACTTCTTATCTGTGTCTGTGCAAAAGAGGAAATATGTACAAATAATTTAGGCACATATATATTAAATATAAGAAACAAAAATATCCGTTAGTACATTTAGAACCATACCCCCAAATATTGCCTTGTATAGCAATATAAATAGTAATATACTAGCATTTATTCTAATAAAAAGTGTTTTAGCTTTTCACCTTTCACTATATAAAATTAAAATATGTCTTTGAATTTTTACTTTTTTTTTACTTGACTCGAGTTTGTTTCTTTTTTAACTTTTATTGATTCTTTGCAGATTTCACATCATGCATCTCATCCCACTCATCTCCCTGTCCCCCCTCATCTGCCCTCTGCTCTTGCAAGTTCCCCACAACAAAGCAAATTAAAAAAAAAAACAAAGCAAGCAAACAAAGCAAAACAAACTAAACAAAAACTTAAAGGAGAAGAATCTCTTCATGGAATCGGTAACATGATTCAGTGTGCCATACAGCTCACACTTTAGCTCCCTCATCATCACCTACAAGTGTTCATTGCCATAAGTTATCGGTCTGGTTTATAGCCTCTGGTCTCTGCTTCACCACTGTCAATGGGCTCTCACTGTGGCTCCTCTAAGATATCCATTTGCTGTCCTGTGTCGTAGTAATCCTGCAACTTTGGATCTGTCGTTCTCTCCCCTTCACATGTTTCAACAGCTCATAGATGAGGTAATTGCTGAGTTAGGCCAACTCATAGCCCTGGTTCTGGGCCTGGGAGATAGCTGGGCTGGTGAATCCATCAACTCACTGCTCCATCTGCATCACTGCTTTGGCCATCCCACTCAACATTGTCTGCAGGAAGGAACACGGACAGTTTTCTTGCAGCAGACCTGGTCCTGACGACATCATGATCCTAGGTGCCAGGACTCACATAGGCCTGACCCCGACTATAGCACAGCCTTCAGACACCAACATGGTCACAGATTTTAGCTTAGACCCTGGGCATCCATGTGGCATTTGATGGCACTATGTGATCAACACAGATCCTGGGTGTGATAGGACCACAGACCATTCCAGGTGTGGTAGAACCACAGAACCAAACATGGTCCTCAACAACAGTGTGGTCCAGATGTCACTATGGCCCCAGATGGCAGTGCAGGCCACTCAGATACTTTTTGTTACTGTGGCAGCATGGGCCAGGTGCATCAACATAGCCCCAGGAGGTGGCCCAGACTGTGGGACTCTGCACCACCCTCAATGGCTACAGGAGCCACAACTATCAACTCATGCCCCCTGGACTGCTTCAGGATCGTAGAACAAGATTGGCCCTTGGCAATAACTGAGACCAGAGATCACTTAACTCTAGTAGCAAGAAGATCATTCACATTAGTCTGTAGTAAGGAGCAGCGGGCTGCATTCCCGCCGCGAGGCTACCTGGCTAGTTTATTCCCGAAATAATTACATGGAAACTGTATTCTTTTAAACACTGCCTGGCTCATTATATTTAGCCTCTTCTTGGCTAACTCTTACATATTCTTTTAACCCATTTCTAATAATCTGTATCACCACTTGACTGTGGCTTACCGGCATGAGTTTAACCAGTGTCCATCTTGGGTCAGAGCTTGAACTTGCCTAAAGGTAAGATGATCCTTCGGGGTTCCTGTTTCATGAAAGAGTTTATGAGACATTCTGCAGGATACAAAAGAAAATGACCAAACTGTCTTTGAAATTCCCTGCTTCATGGAAAAGTCTGTTGGACACTATGGGCCTGAAGGGCAAAGATGGATGCCCCAACAGTATAGAAAATCTTTGGGTGACTGTCCAGGTAGTGAGATGCCTCTGTCATTTCTAGAGTTTTAGAAGTTGCTTACTTCTCGTTTACTTAGGTAATGTTTTATTTATTTATTTATTTATTTATTTATTAAAGATTTCTGTCTCTTCCCCAACGCCGCCTCCCCTTTCCCTCCCCTCCCCCAATCAAGTCCCCCTCCCTCGTCAGCCCAAAGAGCAATCAGGGTTCCCTGCCCTGTGGGAAGTCCAAGGACCACCCACCTCCATCCAGGTCTAGTAAGGTGAGCATCCAAACTGCCTAGGCTCCCACAAAACCAATAGGTGCTTAGGTAATATTATATCCTTGTGGAGTTTTTGATTGAGTTGAAAAATAGATAGTTACAGTTATAGTTTCCTTTGTTATGATAAAAGCTAAAACAGATATAAATGCTGTAATTGTAATTCTTGCTTGATACCTGTTATATGTAATTTTACTGTGTTAAAACCTGTCTTTTTGTTTAAACAGAAAAGGGGAAATTGTATAGGAGGTCCTTCTGTATTTGTGTTGCTTTTATTGGTTATTAAAGTAACTAGGCCAACTGCCTTGGCCTAGTTGATAGGGCAGATCTCAGGTAGGTGGTGACAACAGAACAGAATTCTGTGAAAAAGGCCAGAGTGGCATGAATCTCTGGTCTGAGACGGACATAGGCTAGAATCTTGCCAGTAAGCCACAGTCACGTGATGATACACAGATTTGATAGAAATGGGTTAATCAAGATGTGAGAGTTAGCCAATAAGAGGCTAGAGCTAATGGGCCAGGAAGTAATTTAATTAATACAATTTCTGTGTGATTCTTTCTGGTGTAAGCTAGCCAGGTGGGACAAAACAAAGGACCCAGTCTCCTCCTACTACATCTTGGGTTGGAGTTTTCCTTCTAGTATTTTGTATAGAACTGGGTTTGGGGCTAGGTATTGGTGAAATCTAATTTTGTCATGGCATATCTCATTTTGTCTTTCTATGGTAATTGGAAGTTTTGCTGGGTATATAGTCTGGGCTAGCATCCATTGTCTTTTAATGTCTGAATAACACCTTCTGGCTTTCATTGTCTACAATGAGAAGTCAGGTGTAATTCTGATAGATCTACCTTTAGATGTTACTTGGCCTTTTTCCTTTGTAGCTCTTAATATCCTTTCTTTACTCTGTATCTTTAGTATGTTTTGATTATTATGTGGCAAGAGGACTTTTTTTGAATCCAGTCTACTTGGTGTTTTGTAATCTTCTTGTATATTCATAGGCATATCTTTCTTTAGGTTGGGAAAGTTTTCTTCTTTGATTTTGTTAAATATATTTTTGTGCTTCTGAGTTGAACTTTTTCTCCTTCTTCTATACCTATTATTCTTAGATTTGACCTTTTCATGGTGTCTCATATTTCCTGAATATTTTAGGTTAAACTTTTGTTAGATTTAATGCTTTCTCTAACTGATAAGTCTATTTCCTCTATTGTATCTTCAGCGCTTGAGATTCTCTTTTCCATCTCTTGTATTCTGCTGTTCATGCTTGCATTTGTGGTTCCAGATCATTTTCTCATTATTTCTATTTCTATACTTTGATCAGCTTTTCTTGGTTTTCTTTGAGGGATTTGCTGATGTCTTTCAATTTTTTGTTTGTATTTTCCTCCATTTCTTTAAGGGAATTTCTCATTTCCTCTTTAAGAGTTTCAAACATTCTTTTGAAGTTATTTTTTAGGTCATTTTCTTCTGCTTCATCTATATTTGGTTGTTCAGGTCTTGCTCTTGTAGAGTATTTAGGTTTTACTGGTGTTGTGTTGCTCTTTGTGGTATTGCATGTGTTCTTACCTTTTGTCAGGGACTGAAAGCCCCAACATAGAAAACCATTTTCCCTAACTGGACCAGTACGGAGGCATGAAAAATAACCAGACACAGCTTATACCATCATCATGGAAGGGCATCTCAGGCTTCTCCCCATCCAGTAGATCTCCGCACATTCGTTATACAAAACATCTTTTATCCCTCAGGTAACCCAAGGTGGATACCTCATTAATATTCTCTTTCTAGGGAACATGAGGCTAGGGAAACACCTGCAACTTAGTCATCAGCTTCAGCAAACACCTCTCCCCAGGCGATCTACATTTTTAACAAAAGAGGAGCAGCACATTTGGCTTTTGTTAGGGCAGTGACAGCCTGTCTGCAGGGCTATACAACCACCTCAGGCAGGGCCTATGGCTTCAGAGCCTGGCTGCCACACCATACAGAAATATGGGTCTACACTTTTCTACTCATCTTTTTTTTTTTTTTTTTTTTTTTTTGGTTTTTCGAGACAGGGTTTCTCTGTGGTTTTGGAGCCTGTCCTGGAACTAGCTCTTGTAGACCAAGCTGGTCTCAAACTCAAAGAGATCCGCCTGCCTCTGCCTCCCGAGTGCTGGGATTAAAGGCGTGCGCCACCACCGCCGGGTTTCTACTCATCTTTTGTTCTAATAGATGTGGTTGGGACTGTCTGAGATTATGTTGAATAATCTTCTAGGTGCCAATGAATCCAAAGCTTAGATGGTTATTCCTCATGGTATAACATGGTCAGTGACACAGTTCTAGCTATCTTATTGGTTACTCTGTGTTCCTGGAGGTAGCTCAGTAATCCTGTGCTTTGTTCTGCTCCCTTGGAGTTTGCTCTCTGAGGTCTACTTTGGCCTAGGTTACTGGCTTTGACCTGTTTTTGTAAATCCTAGTCTGGATCCCCTACTGCAGAAGTCCCTGGCTTGGAGTTGGTTTTGCAAATGTTTCTGGATCTAGTCTACTGCCCTGGAGTTTACAGGCTCAGGTACACCCAGAACTGCAGAGGACCTGGCTCAAGTTTACTCCCTCAGAAGTCCCAGACTCATGCTTAGACTGGCAGAAATTCTAGGTTCCTGCCTATTCCCTTTGATGTTCCAGACAAATGCCTGGACCCATAGAGGTTCTGGCTCAGGCCTACTCCCTCTGAGGTCCGAGACACATGCCTTGTTCTTCAGAGATCTCTGGTTTCTGCCTACTCCTTTGGAGGTCCCAGATTAATGCCCAAACTGGCAGAGGTCCTGTCTCAGTCCTAGTTCTTGGGAGGTCCTAAACTCAGGCCCAGACAGACAGTGGTCCTGGCTTAGGTCTACTCCCTTGAAGGTCTCTCAGCAGTCACTGGCTCTGGTCCATATTTTAGATTATTATTTTCTCTTAGAAATCTATTTGTTTTCAAGAGAGAGACAGAACGTGGATAGATAAAGATGAGAAAGGAGATGGAGAGGATCTGACAGTAGAATGAGGTAAAATAGAAACAGAACGTATTATATGAAAAGAAAATATATTTTCCATAAAAGAAAAATGTATCTATTTTAGCGTTTGTTTCCTTAGCAATATGGAACCTAAGCACATTTAATTTATAGTAATGTGTAGGAAACACTTTACTATATATTGATCATGAGTTATATGGTGCAACCTACTGCTCCACTATGCAAATGAAGCTGCAACATCTGCAGTTAGAAGGGATCTCTGTAAATTACTGGACATGAGTAAGTATCCTACTACAATTCAAAAAAGCTTTTTAATTAAAAATGCCAATAATTTTAAAGTCTATACAAGCAGTTACACTAATACCAATATTAGCATCAAGTTGAGTCATCAGTCTCATGTTTCCCATCTGTATCAGGTTGCCTTGTCTATCTCTTGTAGATCTGCATTCATTCATTCAATGTCTGCCTTTTCCACATCTACATAAACCTGAAGGCTTAGTCCTCCTAATTCTGTTATTTCTAGAAGATGCATAATTATTATTTCTGAAAATCCGTTATTTACAATTCCTTTTCATATGACCCATTTGCCACAATTAAAACATTTGTTATTCTGGTGTCTCCTTTTATCATTGGAAATTGCTTCTTATACCCATGATTTAGTGGGTGGTCAAAAGGGTGCAGATCTGAGCTTTAAAGGCCCCAAAATCCTTTTACATTACATATTTGCATTTTCATAAGCCAAAGACTCAATCATTATACGTCTTGCTTCTGGGTCAGATATCCCTATTTGTACACCCTTAGTTATTCTTTGTAAAAAGTCACTAAAGGGTTCTCTCTGACCCTGTTTAACTCTGACAAATGATTCCATTCTCTATCCTGAGTCTTGTACCCTGTCCCAAACCCTTAAGGCTGCTGTAGTACACATGGAGAGTGTGTTTTCACCCAAATAAGCTTGTTCTGAGGGTCAGAAAAGAGCCCTTCACCTAGAATTTTATCTAGGGAAATGTCAATTCCCTTCGCATTTTCCTGCTGTTCTAAAAGTCTAGCCTCTTGCCTGAATAAGCATTTCCATCTGAATTGTGGTCCTCTTTCAAGTACCACAGAGCTCAGCTGAAGCCAGTCTGAGGAGGTTGCTCTGCTTGTTGTGGCCCAAGATTTTAGCATCTCTTTAACAAAAGAGGTGTGCATCCCAAAAGTCATGACAGCCTGTTTAATTTCTTTGAGATCATTCATACGGACAGGCTCCCATGTCCTTGATGACCCTAGGGTTTCTGGAACCAATCACCTTCTCTGTTGTTATTACTGTAAATGCTGGTAGAGCTGTAAGTAGAGCTTAGTGGAAATTGTCCCGGAGGGATTTACCCACAGATGTAGCTAAAATTTGCCTTTCTACCCTTTGCTCTTCTTCATCAGAATTTAGAAATTCCTCAATCTTTTCAATTTTATTCACCATTGCCTTCTGCAATGTCTGAATCTCCTGTCCAGAATTATGTTCCAAAGCCTTCATTGGGGATTCTAAAGTATGAAGTTTGTCCATTAGAGATAACTTCTCATCTTTGGACATATTTTTTATGGCATAAACTGTGCCTTCTTGTATTGACAATCTTTCCGCCAATCTGTCATAAGCTTTAGACAAAATTCGATTGTCACATTCGGCAGTTTTGATTTTCTCAGTTAATATTTCCATTCCTACAGAAAGGGACTGAAGCTTACGATCCAAATCAGCTGTTCCCTCTTCCATAGTAATGAATTTCTCCTTAACATCAGCCTGTACCTTTTCTAAATTTTTCTCAGTTGGCCGAGTCATGTTAAACAAAGATCTGTTCTCTTCCTGGAGAACTTCAAACTGATTCTTGAGAAGATTGTTGTCATTCTCAATCGTTTTTAAGCGTGCAACCTCTGCTTGTAAAGACTTTATCATATTTCTATTATCAAACCATATAGTGCCAAGGAGAACTACGAATCCCAGAAAGATCCATAGATGTGGGGAGATAGACACCTCTTGTAAAATCTCTCACATGGTACACTCAAAAAGGCTGTTAAAGTCTTGAATAGTAACGTTTTCAGACATTTTATTTATAAAAGAAAAAAAAAATTTACCTGTAATGACCGGTTCCTGCCAGTGATGGCGAAAGAGTCCACATGAGTCCACGTGGAGAGCAGGTCTGAAACAACTCACAACCCAAAGTTATTGTTCTGTCTGAGGAGTTAGAGTGGTCGCGGAAGGGGTCACTTTGAATCAGACCAAATCTGCTGCTGTGGCAGCTTTTGTTGCAAAACCGCAGGTACTTGAGCTTCTGGGGTTCCGCTGCAAAGCCAAGGCAGGCAGGGAGACCGGAGCAGGCGGGGCGGAATGGGCATGTGTGGCCGAGTGTATCTCAGACTTGGCACTGGGGCCTGAGTCACGAACTAAAAAAGCGGCACCCGGGAGTGTGCTGTGTTAGCTAGTGGGCTACGCACTTGAATCCAATTGCGCTTTCGGAGCTCCAGTAGCTAATCTTGCTCGCAAAAGCTGGTAAAGATCGAGCTCGCACCCCCCCCCCCCATGCTGGAGTGGGGCAAGATTGCCGGACATTGGACGCCAAAATGTAGCAGCATAAATGAATGCAGACATATTGTAAAGAATATATACAGCTTTAATGAAGAAATAGGCTTACAGTACCACGGTTTCTGCGGAGAACAGGAAGCAGAAGAGAAGGGTTGGGTGCACTCCCGGCAGATTTATAGGTAAACATTAGCCCAGGCGAACTCGCCCCCAGAGGGTGGGGCTTAACCCTACATCTATTAGTTAGATCGACTTACAAACTTTTAATTAGATATTCAATGGCTAAAGCCCAAGTTATAATATTCTTATGGGAGACTGTTAGGAATATTTCCTAACACGAGCTCCCTGCTGATGCAAAATTCCCAATCAAGCCAAATCAAAACAAGCCAAATTAAGAAATATCCAGGTTTAATGGGACTTCTGCACTTTCGGGTGGCCCCGAGGGGAACCAGGAAGCTGTGGGAATGTGACCAACGGGAAGAAGGAAAAGGGAGACCATGTGTTCCTCTTGGGGAACTCATTTGGGGCTCATTTAAATACTCATACTAAATACTTGGCTTGCTGGGATTTGAAATCCAGACCAGTCCTGGGGGCTGGGATATATCCAAGGGACTGGGCCTTACACTCCCAACTTGACATTCCAGACTCTTTGGATATAGGGGTAACATAAAATTGGAGTGGTAATAATGACAAACATTTAAGCTATCTTTGGGAAAAAAAAGGGTGCAGACTCAAATTTGGCTACTTCCTGCAGGCACTGGGCAGCCTGGGGAAGGAGGGAGCTAGGTATCCACGTTCAGTGAGAGGTGTGGCTGGAAAGGCATCCCATGTACTGTCATTCCAGAGACAGCAGGCATCTGTACCTTGGGGGAGGTGAGAAGGCAGGTGTCTAGAAAAAAAACTGTTATCACCAAAGATGAGTGTGCCAGAATGAGGAGTATGTAAGCCTTTCATTGTGGCATCCTGGAAAACCAGAGGGTAGAAGGTCCTGTCTGCTGGACAGACCAAGTGTCTCGAGTAGGCTCCTGCTTGAGCCTGAAGAGATGGTACCAGCATGGGTGTCCCAAGAGCTTAGCAGCCGAGGGTGTGGTGAGGATTACCGTGTGAGGTCCTGTCCATCGAGGTTCAAGAGACCTAGGAGTTAACTGTTTGAGGAGTACTCTGTTCCCTGGGGGGAGTGGGGAAGGTTTAGGGGCATTAGGGTCCACTGGTGTGGTGGCAGGAAGACAACTGTCAGTGTGTGAACAGAGAAGAGACCTTAAAAGAGAGAGGTAGGGTAGGTACCCCACCAGTGGAGAAGTTTGAACTGGGAGGTGATGGTTAAGGAGAAAGGGCCTGTCATAAAGCAGCTCAAAAGGGCTCAGGCCAATAAGCAAACATGGGGTGGCCCTGAGGCGAGGACCAAGACAACCTGAGTTCAATGGAGAGCTTGGTTAGTCGTTTGATAAGTCCCATTGTCCAGGAGATGTTGAGAGCTTCTGACATAAGCTCCATGACCCTGAGCCACCATATCTGCTGTTTCCCTTTAGACCGGAAACACTTCTATCCATCCTGTAAAAGTGTCTACAAGTGTAAAGAGATAATGAAGTTTTTTTATGAGAAGGCATATGGGTGAAATTAACCTGCCAATCTTTGCCCATTTGGTGTCCACGAAGCTGGTGAAGAGACTGACTTATGTGTAGAGTCTCTTGTGGGTTGGCCTGGGAACCCATCTGGCAGGAAGAGTGAACCTGTAAAATAGAATCTTGGAGCTGGGTGGGGTCAAACATGGGCTCCAAGAAGTGGAACAAAGCTTTGGGGAAGCAGCTAAGAATATCTCCACCCAGTAAAGGTGCTGGACAAGCAGACGTTGTTATGGTTTTCATCTCTTTAAGAGATAAGCCACGCCCACCCCCAGCAACCCTTGCCCTCCTCTCACCATCTTGTTTCTCACCGTTCCTTTTGACGGGGTTGTTTCTCTTCTTCTACTCCCTTCTCTTGCTATCTCTGTCCTCTTCTCTCTTCCCTTTTACTCTCTCTCCTTTCTCCCCCCTCTAAGCAATAAATATCTAATTCTATTCTGTATGATGTGTCTGTGCAGTGTCTCCCACCTGCTTGGCTGCCCACCTGCTTGCCGCTGGGAACCTGCGCCTTCCAGGGACTCACTGTTGCCTGCCCAGCTGCTCGCCACATGGCTGGGTCTGCATGGCTCTCCTGGTCAGGAAATCTTACTGTCACCACCTGCTCACACCACTGGGCTAGCTGGGACCAGCCTGCCCGGCATGTGTCTCCCTGCTTGAGACCAGCCATTGCTTGGGGACCCACAGGTGTCTCTGGCTGCTTCCAGAGCCAGCTGCCTGCCTACTGACACCGGGGACCTTCTAGCATTTTTAAAATTCATAGAAGATATCGCTAAGAAAGAATGAGAGAAAATTGTCTTGCAAGAATGCAGGGCAGTGGCAAAGTTTTATGTGGGAGGAGTGGGTCCCTTCTACCCCCATATCTGAAACTGGTAAGGGAAACTAAAGGCCTGATTGAAAATAAAAGTAATGGATTTACCCACCACTTATAGCTTTACCTATAGCCTCAGAGAGGGTTACAGGATAAACCAAGTCTTGTAACCGCCCAATGGGTCAGTTATTCCAGGGTTGTAACCCACCTGGCAGGTCAGTTATTCCAGTGTCCTGAAGAGGCGCTATCTGAAAAAGACATGGGTGGGAAAGAGGAAGGAGACCAAGCAGAGTTCTTGTCAAGGTCTCCGTTTATTAGTGAAATGGTTGTGGCTTATATAGCCCTTGAATAAGGAATTTGGCTTGGGATGTGGGCAGGGGGCATGTCAAGGGCAGGAAGAAGTCTTGCCAGGGCAGCAATGGTCACGAGTCATAGTGTTCTCTATGCATAGTGTTCTCTATGCAAGCAAAATCGTCCTTTTGTGATTCCAACCACAAACAGTTCTCTAGATAGTTGGAATGTGGGGCGGGTTCTGCTAACAGATAGCTCTCAGGATAATTGGGTATGGGGTGTGGGGTGTGGAGTGGGCTCCACCAACAAACAGTTCTCAATACAGTTGGGGTGTGGGGCTCTCTGCAAACATCCCCAGGACAATGGTCCCTGCTATAATTTTTGGGAAAATGTCTCCTGACAGTCTAGGCAGCATCAATCCTCTGCAAGACTGAGAATTTCGAGGGCTGGAACAGTTTGACTTGCTGATGGTGGTGCTGGACTTCCATGGTGTGACATAGAGCACAAGCCTGCACAGGGGCATTGTGATTTCCAGTGTCCAGGTTGCTGGCAGTGAGAGCACAACCTCAGAATAGGTGTAGTGCAATATTGTGCCATATGACCATTTAGGTCACACTTGAAATAGTTTGCCTGTGAGATTGACTTACCCTGGGCTCTATCAGGGTAGAGCCTTGTGATTGGCTTCCCTTGTCCCCATTCCTGTGACCTTAGAGAAGCTGCTCAGGACTGGGCCTGTAGATTGTTGTAGATTTGTCTGTATGGAAAACTCAGTTTCTCTCTGGCATTAAAAACTTTAAAGGCCATTTTCACCAGTTTCCATATAGGAGTTTGCAGACCATCCTCAACCTTTGTTAACTCTTTTCTAGTATCTGGTACTGACTGAGGAAAAATGGGTAAGCAGAAGGATTAGCAGAAAATGAACTAGTCACTTTTTCTATCTGAGAGAGATTTGGAAGAGAAAAGGGAGTATGGGAGGGGCTAGTCCAGTATGCAGAGGGGGTCCAGGAATGGAGCAGTGAGGTAGGAGGGGGAGGGGAAAATGAAAGTTGACCTTGAACCTCTAAATTAGGAAGGGAGGCAAAAGAATGTTGCTCCACAGGAGGGGATTGGGAAGTGTGGGCTTGAGGGAGTGAGGGAGGGGCCAGTGCCTTTGGCAGCATGGTGCTGTGAGACACTGACTACTAAGGGGGGGTGAGAGTTCAGAGCCCCAAAACCATGGACATATGTAAGCTCTGTCCATTTGTCCTTAGGGTGACAAAAATTTTTTTAGGTCCCTGTGGGAACAGCAGCCCCCAGTTATGATATTCCTTCCCCCATTTGAGGTGCTTATCTGTAAAGAAAACATAATAAATTCCCTCTGCTCCTGGAGTGGGGGAAGGAATTTTGAGTGCATGGTGACAAATCTTTGATCCCTGCTGGGGTCAGGTTACAGTCCCTTGACTTCCTCCTCCTTATTTGTTGCCATGGTTTAAAAGCCAGCTCCAGCAGAACAATAAGGAAGCTATTCCACCTCAACCTCGTGCTCTCTGCATTCATTCAATCTCGACACCCTTCGCCTTAGATTCTTAGACTTCAGGTCTGTGCTGATGCGGCAGGTCCCAGAAGGTAGTAAGCTCAAGACTTAGTACATAGGTAAATTAGCAATTTGGGACAGATTGTATTAGACAAGCACAATTTAAAAAGATTTTTGTAAGAGGTATTACAGGGGCAACGGAGGACCTGGCTTTGAACTCTAAGTGCCCATTTTAGATTCTATGCCCAACTATGTGACCTAAGTCCACTTTAGCGGGTCTGCCAAAATGGCCCTTAGGTCCAAATGGGGCCACAAAGATTGAATGCCTGGAGTCCCAAGACAAACAGATCTCAATCTAGGTCCTGTGGGTTTGACTGCTTACTGGAAATCAAATTCCTGGTATGAGCTTATGACTTCAGCAGGATTCTGAAAATGACAAAAATAATTACAAATGGGTCTCCCCTAAACCCTATAGCATAGACAAGAAAAGGGACTCACCAAGACGCAGCTGGTGTAGCCCAGAAGCCAGTTTTAAGTGTGGCATAGAAAGCTCAAATTGTAGACTAGGGGGGCTTTCAACACGCTGCCAGCCACGTGGAAAGGCCTACCCTAGCTTGGTGGACCCTCCAAAATGTTTGGAATATTTCCTAATGTGAGCTCCCTGCCAACACAAAATTCCTAATCAAGGCAAATCAAAAGAAGCCAAATTAAAAAATATCCAGGTTTAATGGGAGTTCTGCACTCTCGGGCGGCCCCGAGGGGGAACCAGAAAGCTGTGGGAACATGACCACTGGGATAAAGAAAAAGGGAGACCACATGTTCCTCTTTTGGGGGTTCATTTAAATAACCTGGGGACGGGTCAGGACCTAGCATGCTGGGATTTGGAGTACAGACCAGGCCTAGGGGCTGGAATAGATGCAAGGGGCTCGGGCCTATACTCCAACTTGACAGAAACCTTTAGCCACTAGGTAAAATTTCTCTTAAAGGGAGAAATGAGCCAATTTCCAATAGAGAGCTTACAGACAGGCACACAAGCAGGTAAAGTATATATCAATAGGTAATGTATATAATAATCAACAAGTACAGTGTATTAATTATAATTCAGCTATGCCAAGTGTGTGTATTAAGTATGAAACTTATCCTACAACAGTTTTATGATAAAACAGAATTATTTTAATGGCTACACATTCCCAGTTTTGCCAGTTAAGATATTAAACTCTTAATTTAGAACAGTAGCCTATCTGGTACAAAAGAGGGAGTTGAAATCTGGGAGATGGTTTGACAGAATATTGACTATAATCAATTTTTCTTATACTAATTCATTATACTAATTCTTATACTAATTCATTAATAATTTGAAAATAGTACTTCTTGGACAATTGTGTTTGCTCAATTCAAAGGCCAGAATAAAAATCGTTCCCCAGATGATCCTTGCTGCAATTCACACAACTATATTTTGCTAATGTTATAGCTAAAAAATCCCTTAAATGATTTTATACTAAATTTTACAAATGGCTCTTCCAATGGAAGAACTGCATATATGGTCAATAATAAAAAGAAATTGTGGCGCATAGCATGGATCCTTGAAAACAACTTATAAAAGTTGTAATCAGATCCTGTTACAAACAGATCTGACATAATGACACCAAGGTGACCTTAACTAAGTCAAGGTAAAGAAGCCTTTGCAATAAATAATAAAAATACCTGGTCTATATATTTTTGGGGTTGAGGATGTGTTTGTGCTTTTTCCACAGAAAGAAAATAAAGCTGGACCTCATCGTGTCATAGCTGCAAACACCCCATAGAGGAGTTTGAGAAACAATTGGAGAGGAATCCTTTATCCAGTCTTCCCTGCCCCCACAGAGAGGAGTGCCTTATCACAGTACCTGCTAAGCCACTCTATACTGCAGGGTGTCATCCTGCCTCCAGAGAGTCCAGAAAAAGAGACCCTGCTGAGATAATTGCCAAGATGTGCTTCAGGTAGCTGAATCCATCTCACCTCACCCAGGAATCTCACCTGCCCTGAAGCACAAATGCTGAGCTGCTTCTAGACCTGGACACAGATACAGATGCCCTGCTGAAATAACCTGACCGTGGTGACTACAATTTTCTGCAGTTTGAATCCTGTTTGCTTTTGAGATGAGATGCAGACTAAAACATCTGACTGTTTTAATCTTTGGGACACAGAACTCATTTTGAGTAAAATACGAACCCCTTTTCACTGAAGAAAGGTGCAGACTGGGGGTTTGAATGTTGCTCAGAGACTGGAACTGGTGTTTGATAACAACAATGTCTGTCATTGTACTCTTACTGGAATTGACCTGGTGATGTTTGGAGCTGCTTATAGATAGATGTTGAGGAGAATTTGACAAAATGTTTGGGTTTAATGCATATGTCGAAAAATTTAGATTTTTGTCGATTGCGTTTGGTGGGTTACTCAGTCTAGGGGTTTGTAACCCACCCTGCAATCAGTTATTCCAGGGTCACGGAGGGGCGCTACCTGGAAGGGAATGAGCTAAGACAGAAGAAGGAGGCCAAGCAGATTTGTCAAAGCCTCCGTTTATTAGGGTCATGGTTGCTGCTTATATAGCCCCTGAAGGGTAGGGAAACTGGACTCTGCGTGTTCCAGGTCACGTAGGCCAGGAGGTAAGCCAGGAAGTCACAAGTTGCCACACCTGGTTCCCTGGATAGCTGGAATGTGAGGCGGGTTCCGCTAACAGATTAACAGTTAATTGGGTGAGGGGCAGATTTTGTCAATAGAACATAATGATGGGGGGAAATGGCTCCTGACAGATTTTGATCCTTTTGTGCTGCCCGAAAAGAGAAAATGTTGTTTTTATACTGATCAACTGGGATAGTTAGAGACAGTTTTGCTAAGGTCAGGAAATGATTAGAGTGTAGAAAAAAAGCAGAGAGAGCAGGAGGAGGGATGTTTTCCCCTGGGTCACCACCCCCTTACCCTTCCCTTTTGGGACCCTTTTTAGGCATTTTATTATTGATGGCTTTTGGACTGTGGGCCCTTAATAGGCTCACTAAGTTTGGTCACCAACAGGTGGACTCTGACATCCAAGCCCATTCAGCTCCATTATCACCAGCTTGATCGGGCTGATCGAGGGCTAGAAGAAGCCCCTTGAAAGCAAGTCTCCTATTGGAGCCACATAAAACTCAGAGATATGTGTGTCTGTCCATGACAGACATGGGTACCGGCAGAAGGGGTGCTAGACAAAGTACTGCAGGGAGAAGACCATGTCTCTGGGTCTCCTGAGGAACATGCCTGATTGCATATAGGTTGATGTCCAGAGGTATTGATATAAAAACCTAGACCCTCTCCTCCCCAAAAAGACATCTGTAACTCTGAAAAGAAAATTCTTCCACAAAGTTGGAAAGAATTTTCCCCTACCAATTAAACATGGGAGGATCAGGCCTCTGTCCCCCCACCCCCACCCCACTGGTTAACTCCCTCATCTACCAGATGACCTTTAATTCGCCTCACTCTAATACTTAAAAAGGGCAGGCACACCGGAAGTAAATACCTGTATGTTGAGATCTGTATTTTGTTTATAGCCATTTTAAGTTCACAAGTAAGATATTCACCTTTGCAGGCAAGCTCTGGACCTAGGACATTAGCCTAATAGGACCTGCAGGCACCAGGCTTTTAGAAAAACATTAGCATTTCCTTTGTTAGTCAACTATCACAGACCCTCAGTATTTACTTAACAGCTAGGAATATCTCCAGGCCTTGTCAGGAGCCATTTCCCCCCATCATTATGTTCTATTGACAGAATGCTCCTCACCCAATTAACTGTTAATTTGTTAGCAGAACCCTCCTCACATTCCAGCTATCCAGGGAACCAGGTGTGGCAACTTGTGACTTCCTGGCCCTATCTGTCTGTCTGAATTTAACCTAGCCTACGTGACCGGAACCACGCTGTGGCGAGATCCAGTTACCCTACCCCCCATTCCTTACCATATATAAACTATAACCCGTCCCTAATAAACGGAGGCTTTGACAAATCTGCTTGGCCTCCTTCTTCTGTCTTAGCTCATTCCCTTCCAGGTAGCGCCCCTCCGTGACCCTGGAATAACTGATTGCAGGGTGGGTTACAAACCCCTAGACTAGTGACCCACCCAACGCAATCGACACAGGCCTGAATTCCAACAGACCTGATACACCTCTCCTCCCTCTTGCCCATTTGCTATATAACAGCTTCTGAGGAAATGATGATAAACTGCAGTTTGTCTTGCTGTCATTTCTCTTGTTTCTTGTACTCTCCATTTGAAAGACCCCAGTATGGGGAGACTCTCACTCAAGTCTCGGGATAGCATAACCTCCCCCAGTAACTCAGGAGAGTCCGTCTTTGCTGCAATCACACGAGGTTTAATTGTTGAGATGAGAGGGAAACCAGTGCACTGGGGTCAAGACTCATAACCCACACAGGGGAAGAGTTTGACCCTGAGTAACCAGGAGAAGGGGTTTTTAAAGGAAGGAACCACAGCCCTGTAATCCAAAGGGGTAGGGAAGGCATCATAGAAAATTCCAAAAATACCAGTGATGAACACAAGGGGACAACTCCCTGCCTCTCAAGATCACTCTCAAGGTCATAATCAGCTAGTTCCTGAAACATGGTATTTCAAAAATACCAATGATAATCACAGGAGGGAAACTCCCCATTTCTCAAGATTATTCTCAAGATTACAATCTAACTTTATCTTCAGCTACTTCCTGAAACTGAACCGGCTAATCATAGATTTCTGATACTTTTCTCCCTTAGATTTTTGGCTCTATTTTTTCCTGCTAGGAGGGTCTGAATTTATCCAGGTCTTTCACATTCCTCTCCACTAGGTTTATCAGGGACTACCATTCATATCCCATTGGCCGGAATACTCTTCTACAATATAGTTCTGATAAGCTGATAGAGACAAGACTACTTAATGATTTGGTCACAAGTTCAAGATTCAAGATTCTTTCTGTTTGCCATTTAAATATGAACTTAGAGGAGTTTCTTATCAGGCCAAAGACATTTCTGCCAATCCATACCCAGCCCTCTGGACAGCAGAAAAATGTACATGCTTCTAACAAAAATCTGTGTTTTTTTGCTAGGGCTCAAAAGTATGAATCTATGCCTGCTCTTTACAGATACCTGTTGTTATGGTTTAAGTAAAATAGTGCTGTTCCCCCATTGGCTGCAGTGGGTAGCATGTCCCAAGACCATGATGGGACATGAATGCAGCTGGTTCTAGGCAGGAAGTCTCTGAGTAGCCTGTGGGTCATGAGGGGCAGTGAGTCCCAGGCAAGGACCTGTGTGGTGGGTTAGAGACCAAGATGGATTGGTATGCCATGCAGATTGAGGTTGGATATTTATTTACTAAGTTATTGAAAGGAAAAGGAAGAAGGGGAGAAGAGGCAAGGAGAGAGAGAGAGAGAGAGAGAGAGAGAGAGAGAGAGAGAGAGAAAGGGAGAGAGAAACAGAGAGAAATATTGAGAAACAGAGAGAAACAGAGAAAGGGGAAAGGGAGGTGTTGGGAGAGGAGAGAGAGAGAGACATAATTTGCCTCTTTGGGAGAGAGATAGAAAGGGAAAGAGCTCTGAATGTAAATGGAAGAAAGATCCACCTGTCTCAGGGTGAGCAGGAGAGGGAGTTGGCGGGGCTTGTCTCTAAGGGATAGGACAGACTTGTTATCTGCTTTTATCTATGACATAAATTTCAATATGGTTCTAAAAGTTTCAAATGTATTATTTTCCTTTAAGTACATAAAATTTAATTTCTGTTCCTACTTTATACTTGTGGTGGTTTAGATTAATGAAGACCAATTGTAATAGATATTTGAACAACTTTAATGGAAAAACAAGACTCACAAAACCAAGGTTCCAGCGGAGTACAAGAAGCAGGAAGGGAAGCGCGGCTTCTGTGCAACCAATTTATCAGTAAACATTCTCCCGAGTCGAGCCCACCCCCAATGGGCAGGCTTATCTCTACATCTCCTCCTTTTTGTCTAAATAAGACAGAACTAAACCAAATACAACTATAAACAATAATAAGAAATAATAGATATAACAAACAATATTGAGAACAAAAGTTTTACCAGACATTCTATCTCAAGGAGTCTATAATCTTCAACTCCTTCAAAGATCTGAGAAGGGAATAAATATTACTTAACAAATGAGAGATATCCAAAATGTGCCATAAATGACAGAGACAACAGACTACCTGGGCAATCACCCAAATTCTCATTCGCAATGTTGAGTCAACCAACTTTGGCTAAGGCCTAACATAACTGACATACCATTATCAAATGCAATGATCTTTCTTAGAATCATCCTACCCTGTCTTGGCAAGATAAGACAATCCTGTTTCATATCTTTGTCAGTAGATGAGGTATGGGCTTTTCTTAACCAAAAAGCCAGTTCTGCCAAGAAGACAAGCTCCCAGTGGAGTGTCTTTGGTGCTCAACATTCTCTCGGGAGTAGAGTGGCGTTGCGAGGAGTAATTGTGTCTCGTTGGCACAGAATTCTAGGTTAGATTAAAGGCCATTTTCTACAGCTCTTTAAAGAGCAGGTGGGGTGGAAGGGGAATAGAGAGAAAGCCGCCAAAGTGAACAAGTCAAGGAGACGCACGGCACTGAGCCGGGTCACGGACCCGAGCACAGGGTGGCGGGCAGGGCGGGGCGCACAGACACAAATCCAAACCACCGGGGCTAAGTCTCCCATTCTGTTTGCTGGCTTTCTAGCAGGCCCCAGAGATTTCCAGTGACTCAGAATCTCAGCTGCTTCTAGGTGCAGTGCTGAGAGGGCACAATCTGTGTGAAGAGAGAGAGAGAGACCTCCAGAGGGGGAGGTGCCGCTGTCTCCCAGCGGTGGCCTTCCTGAGCCTCCGAATCGGGGCGAGTATCCGCAAAGTCCCACTGGGCGCCAAATGTCGCGGTTTAGATTAATGAAGACCAATTGTAATAGATATTTGAACATCTTTAATGGAAAAACCAGACTCACGGAACCAAGGTTCCAGTGGAGTACAAGAAGCAGGAAGGGAAGCCCAATTTATCAGTAAACATTCGCCCGAGGCGAGCCCGCCCCCAATGGGCGGGCTTATCCCTACATATACTTATCTCAATAAAGTTTCACTTGATTAACAGATACATCTAAGCACCATTTGCTCACTACAATCTGCTCCAAATAACTGTGAGCCCTGAAATTGCTGACAGCTGATTTCAAATAGTCCAGCTGATGTGAATGTTCCTTGTCACTTTAACAGAGTTGCAAACCAGATACTTCTGATGAGTGCCCCATTGTCTGAATTTCCTCCTTACCCATGTCTAAATTTTCAGCCTTCTTGGGCCCTAATGACAACACCTCGTTGTCAGCTTAAAGGAGTTGTAGGAAGGAAGACATCTTCCTATGCTCCCTGTCCAGAAGTGGTCGAAATGATGAGACAAGGGGGAACTGCCTGGCATTGGGGACAAAATGACGACCTATAGTGCCTATTGATATAGCAGATCAGGGGATATTTTGTTCTAGTCAGTCTTGTTCTGAGAATAACTTATCACACTGTTCAGGAGTTTCTAGACCTCATGCTGGAAGGATGGGGTCAACCCTCATGGCTATGTAGACATAAGAGAGAGCATATACAGCCTTCACCCTTTAGCCTACTTTTAGGTACTATCCTGGGGGGATTGGGTATGGGACTCTAAGCACTAGTAACCTAGAATCAATATTACTCAAGCTTACATGTTGCCGTATATCTGGATATAGAGCACATAGGAAAAAAAAACCATCTCTCACCTAGAGGAGTTATGTATACAATATTCTGTCTGTGTCTATGCCTGCAGGCCAGAAGAGGACACCAGACCCCATTACAGATGGTTGTGAGCCACCATGTGGTTGCTGGGAATTGAACTCAGGACCTTTGGTAGAGCAGGCAATGCTCTTAACCTCTGAGCCATCTCTCCAGCCCCGACATCATCATCTTATTAGATGACAAAAGAGCTTTCAACAAAATACAATATCCCTTCATGATAAATGTCTTGGAGAAAGGAGGAATACAAGGAACATACCTAAACATAATATAGGCAACATACAGCAAGCCAACAGCCAACATCAAACTAAATGGAGAGAAACTCCAAGTGACTCCACTAAAATAAGAAACAAGATAAGGTTGCCCACTCTCTCCATATATATTCAATATAGTTCTTGAAGACCTAGCTAGAGCGATAAGACACCAAAAGGATCAAGGGAATACAAATCAGAAAAGAAGTAAAACTCTCACTGTTTGCTGATGATATGATAATTTACATAAGTGATTCCAAAAATTATACCAAGGAACTTCAACAACTCATAAAACTTTCACTAATGTAGCAGGATACAAGATTGACTCAAATAAATCAGTAGCCTACCTGTACACAGATAATAAAAGGGCTGGAAAAAAAATCAAAGAAACAACACCTTTTACTTAGCAAAAAATAGCATAAAACATCTCAGAGTAACTTTAACCAAATAAGTGGAAGACTTGTATGATAAGAACATTAAATATTTGAAGAAAGAAATTGAAGAAGACACCAAAAAGTGGAAGTATTTCCCCATGCTTTTAGGTAGGCAGAATTAACATAGTAAAAATGGCAATCTTACCAAAAGCATTCTACAGATTCAGCACAATGCCCATCAAAATCTCAGCAAAATTCTTCACAGACATCAAAAGAATGGTACTCAATTTCATATGAAAAACAAAAAACCCATACTAGACAAAACAATATTGTACAATACAAGAATTTTTGGAGGCATCACAATCCCTGACTTCAAACTCTATTACAGAGCTACAATAATGAAAACAACCTGGTATTGGCATAAGAACAGACAGGTGGACCAATGGAACTGAATAGAATACCCAGATATTATTCACACACCTTTGAACACCTGATTTTTGACAAAGAAGCAAAAAATATTAAATGGAAAAAAGAAAGCATATTTAATAAATGGTACTGGCATAACTGGATATCAACATGTAGAAGAATGAAAATAGACCCATATCTATCACCATGTACAAAACTCGAGTCCAAATGGATCAAAGACCTCAACATAAAG
The DNA here is from genome assembly GCA_963919705.1 of Alexandromys oeconomus. NCBI lineage: Eukaryota > Metazoa > Chordata > Mammalia > Rodentia > Cricetidae > Alexandromys > Alexandromys oeconomus. The sequence goes on along the minus strand of CAWTZB010000022.1, from coordinate 196,386 downwards.
CCAGCCACACTGAATCTTATAGAAGAGAAAGTGGGAAGTACTTTGAACACATTGGCACAGAAGACCACCTCCTAAATATAACACCAGCAGCACAGACACTGAGAGAATCAATTAATAAATGGGACCTCCTAAAACTGAAAAGCTTCTGTAAAGCAAAGGACATTGTCAAGAGACAAAATGACAGCCAACAGAATGGGAAAAAAATCTTCACTAACCCCACATCAGACAGAGGTCTGATCTCCAAAATATACAAGGAACTCAAGAAATTGGTCATCAAAGGAACACATAATCCAATAAAAAATGGAATACAGACCTAAGTAGAGAACTCACAACAGAGGAATCTAAAATGGCTGAAAGACACTTAAGAAAATGTTCAACATCCTTAGTCATCAGAGAAATACAAATCAAAACAACTCTGAGATTCCATCTTACACCTGTAAGAATGCCCAAGATCAAAAACACTGATGACAACTTATGCTGGAGAGGTTGTGAGGAAAAGGGAACACTTCTGCATTGCTGGTGGGAATCCAAGATGGTATAACCCCTTTGGATGTTAGTGTGGCGATTTCTCAGAAAAGTAGGAAACAATCTTCCTCAAGACCCAGTAATACCATTTTGTAGTATATATCCAAAGGATGCTCAATTGTGCCACAAGGACATGTGCTCAAGTGTGTTAATAGCATCATTGTCTGTCATAGCCAGAACTTGGAAACAACCTAAATGCCCCTCAACTGAAGAATGGATAAGAAAAATTTAGTGCATTTACACAATGGAGTACTACACAGCAGAAAAAAAGTCATCTTGAATTTTTCAGGAGAATGGATGGAGCTAGAAAACATTATATTGTGTGAAATAACCCGGACACAGAAAGACAGTTATCACATGTACTCACTCATAGGTGGGGTTTAAACATAAACATAAAGCAAAGAAAACCAGCTTACAGGATCCAACATTCTGCTGTTTGCAAGAAACACATCTCAACCACAAAGACAGGCATCTACTCAGAGTAAAAGGTTGGGAAAAGGTCTTTCAAGCAAATGGTCCTAAGAAAAAAGCAGGTGTGGCCATACTAATTTCCAACAAAACTGACTTCAAACTAAAATCAATCAGAAGAGATCGAGATGGACACTTTATACTCATAACAGGAACAATTCATCAGGATGACATCTCAATCCTGAATACCTATGCCCCTAATATAAAAGCACCCACTTATGTAAAAGAAATATTACTAAAACTCAAGGCAGACATAAAACCACACACACTAATAGTAGGAGACTTCAACACACCTCTCTCTCCAATGGACAGGTCAATCAGACAGAAACCTAATAGAGAATTAAGAGAATTATTGGAGGTAATGAAGCAAATGGACTTAACAGACATCTACAGAACACTCCACCCAAATAGGAAAGAATATACCTTCTCTCTGCAGCTCATGGAACCTTCTCAAAAAATTGACCATATACTGGAAATAAAGGAAACCTCCACAGATACAAAAGAATATCAGTGTCCACCTGTGTCTTATCAGATCACCACGGTTTAAAGTTAGATGGCAACAACTATGCTACCCCAGAAAGCCTACAAACTCATGGAAGCTGAACAGTCAACTACTGAACCACACCTGGGTCAAGGAAGAAATTAAGAAAGAAATTAAAGTCTTCCTTGAATTTAATGAAAATAAAGAGACAACATACTCAAACCTATGGGACACGATGAAAGCAGTGCTAAGAGGAAAGTTCATAGCACTAAGTGCCCACTTAAAGAAAACAGAGAAAGCATACATTGGGGACTTAATGGCACACCTGAAAGCTTTAGAAAAAAAAGAAGCAGAGGTGCCCAGAAGGAGTAGAAGACTGGAAATAATCAAACTGAGGGCAGAAATCAACAAAATAGAAACTCAGAAAACAGTCCAAAGAATAAATGAAACAAAAAGTTGGTTCATGGAGAAAATCAACAAGATCGACAAACCCCTATCCAAACTAATTAAACAACACAGAGAGAACACACAAATAAATAAAATCAGAAATGAAAAGGGGGACAAAACCACAGACACAGAGGAAATTCAGAGAATCATTAGATCTTACTATAAAAGCCTGTATGCCAAAAAACTGGAAAATGCAAAAGAAATGGACATTTTTTTAGATAAGTACCATATACCAAAGCTAAACAAAGACCAGGTGAATGATCTAAATAGACCTGTTAGTCTCGAAGAACTAGAAACTGTTATCAAAAATCTCCCTTCCAAAAAAAGCCCAGGACCAGATGGGTTCAACGCAGAATTCTACCAGAACTTCCAAGAAGAGCTAATACCTATACTCCTTAACGTATTTCACAATATAGAAACAGAAAAGTCATTGCCAAATTCCTTTTATGAAGCTACAGTTACCCTGATACCAAAACCACACAAAGACCCAACCAAGAAAGAGAATTACAGGCCTATCTCACTCATGAATATCGACGCAAAAATTCTCAATAAAATACTGGCAAACCGAATTCAAGAACACATCAGAAAAATTATCCATTATGATCAAGTAGGCTTCATCCCAGAGATGCAGGGCTGGTTCAACATATGCAAATCTATCAATATAATCCACCATATAAATAGACTGAAAGAAAAAAACCATATGATCATTTCATTAGATGCGGAAAAAGCATTCAACAAAATTCAACACCCCTTTATGATAAAGGTCTTGGAGAGAATAGGGATACAAGGGTCATACCTAAATATAATAAAAGCTATTTACAGCAAGCTGACAGCTAACATTAAATTAAATGGAGAAAAACTCAAAGCCATCCCACTAAAATCAGGAACAAGACAAGGATGTCCACTCTCTCCATACCTCTTCAATATAGTGCTTGAAGTTCTAGCAATAGCAATAAGACAACATAAGGAGATCAAGGGGATTCGTATTGGAAAGGAAGAAGTTAAGCTTTCGTTATTTGCAGATGATATGATAGTGTACATAAACGACCCCAAAAACTCTACCAAAGAACTCCTACAGCTGATAAACACCTTTAGTAGCGTGGCTGGATACAAGATCAACTCCAAAAAATCAGTTGCCTTCCTATACACTAAAGGATAAGGAAACAGAGAGGGAAATCACAGAAGCATCACCTTTCACGATAGCCACAAAGAGCATAAAATATCTTGGGGTAACCCTGACCAAGGAAGTGAAAGATCTATTTGACAAGAACTTTAAGTCTTTGAAGAAAGAAATAGAAGAGGACACCAGAAAATGGAAAGATCTCCCCTGCTCTTGGATTGGGAGGATCAACATAGTAAAAATGGCAATTCTACCAAAAGCAATCTATAGATTCAATGCAATCCCCATCAAAATCCCATCAAAATTCTTTGCAGAGCTGGAGAAGACAATAATCAACTTTATATGGAAAAACAAAAAACCCAGGATAGCCAAAACAATCTTATACAATAAAGGAACATCTGGAGGCATTACCATCCCTGACTTCAAACTCTATTACAGAGCTACAGTATTGAAAACAGCTTGGTATTGGCATAAAAACAGAGAGTTGGACCAATGGAATCGAATAGAAGACCCTGACTTTAACCCACAAACCTATGAACACCTGATTTTCGATAAAGGAGCTAAAAGTATACAATGGAAAAAAGAGAGCATCTTCAACAAATTGTGCTGGCAAAACTGGATGTCAATCTGTAGAAGAATGAAAATAGACCCATATCTATCACCTTGCACAAAACTCAAGTCCAAGTGGATTAAAGACCTCAATATCAATCCAAACGCACTGAACCTGATTGAAGAGAAAGTGGGAAGTACTCTACAACACGTGGGCACAGGAGATCACTTCCTACGTATAACCCCAGCAGCACAGACACTAAGGGCCTCAATGAATAAATGGGACCTCCTGAGACTGAGAAGCTTCTGTAAAGCAAAGGACACTGTTGTTAAGACAGAAAGGCAACCCACTGACTGAGAGAAGATCTTCACCAACCCCGCAACTGACAAAGGTCTGATCTCCAAAATATATAAAGAACTCAAGAAACTAGACCGTAAAGGCTAATCAACCCAATTATAAAATGGGGCACTGAGTTGAACAGAGATCTCTCAACAGAAGAAGTTCAAATGGCCAAAAGACACTTAAGGTCATGCTCAACTTCCCTTAGCGATCAGGGAAATGCAAATCAAGACAGCTTTAAGATACCATCTTACACCTGTCAGAATGGCTAAAATCAAAAACACCAATGATAGCCTTTGCTGGAGAGGTTGTGGAGAAAGGGGTACACTCATCCATTGCTGGTGGGAATGCAAACTTGTGCAACCACTCTGGAAATCAGTATTTCGCTTTCTCAGGAAATTCGGGATCAACGTACCCATGGACCCAGCAGTACCACTCTTGGGAATATACCCAAGAGAGGCCTTATCACACAACAAAAGTATATGCTCTACTATGTTTATAGCAGCATTGTTTGTAATAACCAGAACCTGGAAACAACCTAGATGCCCTTCAGTTAAAGAATGGATGAAGAAAGTATGGAAGATATACATATTAGAGTACTACTCAGCAGTAAAAAACAAGGACTTCTTGAAGTTTGCAGGCAAATGGATGGAAATAGAAAACACCATCCTGAGTGAGGTAAGCCAGACCCAAAAAGAGGAACATGGGATGTACTCACTCATATTTGGTTTCTAGCCATAAATAAAGGACATTGAGCCTATAATTTGGGTTCTTAGAGAAGCTAAATAAGAAGGAGAACCCAAAGAAAATCATATAGGCTTCCTCCTGAATATTAACCTTCATCAGGCAATGAAAGGAGACAGAGACAGAGACCCACAATGGAGCACCGGACTGAAATCTCAAGGTCCAAATCAGAAGCAGAAGGAGAGAGAGCACAAGCAAGGAACTCAGGACCGCGAGGGGTGCACCCATACACTGAGACAAGGGGTATGTTCTATCGGGAACTCACCAAGGCGAGCTGGCCTGGGTCTGAAAAAGCCCGGGTTAAAACCGGTCTCTCTGAACATAGTGGACAATGAGGACTACTGAGACCTCAAGAACAATGGCAATGGGTTGTTGATCCTACTGTACCTATTGGTTTCGTGGGAGCCTAGGCAGTTTCGTGGATGCTCACCTTACTAGACCTGGATGGAGGTGGGTGGCCCTTGGACTTCCCACAGGGCAGGGAACCCTGATTACTCTTTGGGCTGACGAGGGAGGGGGACTTGATTGGGGGAGTGGGAGGGAAAGGGGAGGCGGCGGTGGGGAAGAGACAGAAATCTTTAATAAATAAATAAAAATTAAAAAAAAAAAGAAAACCAGCTTACAAACCACAATCTCCGAGAACTGAGACAACAATGTGGATACTTAGAGAGACTTACATAGATCTAACCTGCATGGGAAGTAGAAAAAGATGAGATTCTGACTAAACTGGGAGCATGGGGACCTCAGGGGAGTGCTGAAACGAGGAGAGGAAAGGCAGGGAGAGGAACAGAGAAAATTGTAGAGCTTGATAAATATCAATTAAAATAAAATAAAAGGTTAGCTGATCAGCAAACCCTCAGGATCCTCTGTGTCACCTTCCTTAGATAGAGTTTTGCATTCCTCCTAGTGCGTAAACTTAGATTCTGATGCTTGCTTGACAAATACTTTATTCACTGAGACGTCTCTCCAAACAGGCAAATTATCTTTTAAAATCATTTTCTTTATTAGCAAAAAGCCATTACTAATGTATAGTTTCTTCTGTACTAGCAGGAAAATTTATGCTCACATTGATTCTTCTGAATATCTAAAATCATACTGGTTTCTGTAGCCATAAAAAGTAACATGGTTATAGCAAAAGATCATTATGTCAAGTGGATAACTCACACACAAGAAAGAGAAATACCACATGATTTCAGGCACATGTGGAAAACTTAAAACTATTGCTATCAATACAAGTGAATGTTAGGAACCAAAAAATTATAGCAAAATTTGGAGAGAGAAAGAGGGCAGCAGATATGGGAAGAGGTTGATTGTCAGGTGCTAAAGTATAATTAGTTGGGAGAAATAGGTTGAATCTCATAAACCATCACAAAAGCTAAACAAAAAGGAAAAGGGTTTACTTTGTCCTTAAACACAAGTCATATTCTAAAGTTAGCACTTGACATTCTTTTATTTATTTATTTATTAAAGATTTCTGTCTCTTCCCCCCAGCCACCTCCCCTTTCCCTCCCACTCCCCTGTGGGAACTGCAGCCCCCGAGTTGATATCCTTGCCCCCATTTGAGGTGCTTATCTGCAAGGAAAACATAATAAATTCCCTTTGCTCCTGGAGCGGGGAAGGAAGGAATTTTAAGTGCATGGTGACCAGTCCTTGATCTCTGCTAGGGTCAGGTTACAGTCCCTTCACAGCCCCCTCCTCATTTGGTGCCATGGTATAAAACCAGCCCAGCAGACAATAAAAAAAAAAAAAAGCTGTTCCACCTCAAGCTCGTGCTCTGTGTATTCATTCAACCTGGACACCCTCCGCCGAGACTCTTGGTTCCAGCCCGCGCTGGCGCGGCATCTGGAGGTCCCACCGAGATCGGAAAGTGAGGTAAGTGGACTGGGTCGTCCTGTAAGCCGGCCAGGACGCATTGGGGAATTAATTAATTAATTAAGAAATATGGGAAATATTACGAGTAAATCGGAGTTGAAGTTTCAGTTAAAGAGATTATTGAAAGAGCAGGGAACAGCTGTAAAAACTAAGACTTTAGAAGATTTTCTTAAAACTATAGAGACGTGGAGTCCCTGGTTCGTCACCAGTGGAGCCCTCAATATTTCTGAGTGGGAACAGGTCCGCGGGGATCTTCAGAAAACGTTGAGAAAGGAGGGGCCTGAGGTCCTGCCAATGGCCACGTTCTCCCTTTGGAGACTGATCAGGGATGCTTTGTTTACAGAGAAAGTCAGGGTTAAGCAGGCTTTGGAAGCAACAAAAGAGGTGTTATCTGAGATTCAAGACAGTGAGACTAAGGCTTCTCTTTGTTCTGATATTGCCTCTGATGCGGAGGCCAAACCGCTTTCTCAGCCTGCTAAGGGGAAGCCAGGCAAGGTAGAGGAGAGAAAGGTTAAAAGAAAGCGAAAACCTCCAGACAAGGGGGAGGGAAGTGACTCCCGGGACGCAGTTTCCTCTGAGAGCTTAGGGGCTCGTCCCAAGCCAAATTCTTCGGCGCAAACACGCCTCTACCCTTCTTTGTCTGATTTTGAAGAGAGCTTGGGGGAATCAATAGGTTCAGAAGAAGAAGTTTTGGAGGGAGAAATCACACCGCTGCAGGGAGAATTACACAGGGCTCCTTTAAAAGAAAAGACAAAGGGGACCTCTGGGGAGCAGGACAAGCCCCCTCCCTATCCTTTTTATGACCAGTTCAGGACCTCTCCGGCCCCTCCCACTTGGTTGGGCTCTGAGGATGCTCTGCTAGGAGGAGGCTCCCTGCGGAGGTGTTAAGTGCTACCCAGTGATTGTCCCTGTTGTAAAAATTCCTGACCCTAACAATCCAGGACAGAGCTGCCAGTCCTTCAATTTGTTAAATGTATGTTGCAGCTTGTTTGGATCCACTTAGGCATAAGTTTTCCTCCTTCCATAGTGTCCTTTATATGGGTGATATACTTCTGGCAGCACCAGAAAAAGAGGAAAGTTTATTAATGTTTTCAGAGTTACAGACCCTTCTGGAGGAATATGGGTTCATTTTGGCCCCAGAGAAGGTGCAGATGCAGCCCCCCTATTCCTATCTGGGCTTTCAAATCCAATCCATTGGGCTTCAGCCTCAGAGGCTGCAGCTGGATTGCTCACATTTGCAGACCCTCCATGACTGGCAGAAATTATTGGGAGATGTTCAGTGGATCCGTTCCTCCCTTTCCATTCCTACGGGAACTCTTAAGCCCCTGTATGACATGCTGCCTGGGGACCCTTCCCCTGCCTCCCCCAGGATCATGACTCTAGAGGCAAAAGAAGCCCTATATGCCTTGCTTGATGCTCTTGAACGGGCACATCTCCGTCGCCTTGATTATGCCCACCCTTTTTATTTCATGGTCTTTTCTTCACGATTTTCTCCTACTGGAGTTTTTTGGCAAGGGGGACCCATTTATTGGCTGCATTTACCCGCTTCCCTAAGAAGGTGGTGACTCCATATTATGAAATGGTGCTACAGCTCCTATGGAAGGCATATGATTTTAGTTTACAAGTTTTTGGCAGAATTCCAAATAAATTTCTAATCCCTTATCAAAAAGAGGAAATAACAAGGCTACAGAGGGTTCAAGATGGATGGACCTTGTTCATCACCACCACTGGAGCCATTTTTTATAACCATTATCCTGATTCCCGTTTAATTTCCTTTTTTAAGAATCATCCTATTATTTTTCCAAGAATTATTAAAACTTCCCCCCTTAAGGGAGTGCGCTCAGTATTCACTGATGGTTCTTCCAAGGGCTATGCAGTGGTAGTCTCTGATTCAATTAAAGAAAAGCAGCCCCTAGGTCCAATTTCTGCCCAAGCTGCAGAACTCACGGCCTGCCTTATGGCCTTTTCTCTTTTCAAGGATCAACCCTTCAACTTGTATACTGATAGTATATATGTGGCAAGGATTGTTGGGCCATTGGAAACCTCACCATACATATTATCTACCTCTCAGGTTTCCCACCTTTTGGTTCAGCTGCAAAGTCTTATATGCCAAAGAGTGTTTCCTGCCTTTGTTGGCCACATTTGGGCCCATACTGATCTGCCAGGGCCCTTGGCAGAGGGAAATAAGCTTGCTGATTCCCTCACCCGCCCAATGGCATTGTTCCTTTCTCAGGAACAACGAGCCCGTCATCTTCATGAAAAGTATCATTTAAATGCCTCTTCTCTAAAGTTTCACTCTGGCTGTTCTTTAGCCACGGCTACTCAAATCACGTCCCAATGTCCAGCTTGTGCTCCATTTCATAATGCCCCCAATGAAGGTGTTAATCCTCGAGGCCTCCGTCCTAACCACCTTTGGCAGATGGATGTTACCCATTTGTCCCAAGCTGGCAGACTTAAATTTTTACATGTCTTTGTAGATACTTATTCCAAGGTAATTTATGCCCTCCCTACATTCAGGGGAAAAGATTAAGGATGTTATTGCCCATTGCCTACAGGCTTTTGCCTATATGGGCATCCCAGACTTTCTCAAAACAGACAATGGGCCAGCTTATACCAGCCAATGGTTTGCAAAATTTTGCCAAGAACGACAAATACACATACCTTTGGGATTCCACATAATCCTACAGGACAGGCCATAGTGGAGCGCACACATGCTACCCTTAAACAGTTTTTTTGTAAAATAAAGAAGGGGGAGTATATCACCTCCCCAAATACCCAATTATCTACAATTTTATACATTTTAAATTTTCTAACAGTAGATAAACAAGGTCTATCAGCAATGGAAAGACATTGGCAGAAACCCTCCCAATCTCTGGGCTGGGTTATATGGAAGGATAGTATCACAGGACAATGGCAATCACCCACACCTATGCTGGCTAGGGTGAGGGGAGCCATTTGTGTCTTCCCTCCAGGAACCAAAAAACCCATCTGGGTGCCAGAGCAGAATGTTCGGCCAGTGGAGTCGGGCCCTACTGGCCCTGACAATATGGGTTCAAGTGAGAACATCGAGGGAGGCCTGAGATGGGCACTGGTGAGGAATCCACCCATACTGATGCCGGTAAGTAAAATAAGCTCTGTTTTTCCATCCTTTTACTCCACCAATTATACCTTGGGAGTTCCTGCAGCAAATACAGCATTAGAAAGATCTTCACTGGGTAATTTAACGTTTGATATATCCCATGCCCTCTGCTTCCGGAGGATTAACAATATTTCAGCGATGCCTAGTGCTTCCCTTTCTGGACCATGTGTGGTCCTTAGTAATTATTCTCTGGGAGACTTCTCTTCTAATTCATCTGGACATCCCTGTTTTGGATTGAGAGATATTTTTTACCCAACAAATTTTAAAAGAAATATTTCTGGACTCCCTACCCCTCCAAGACCAGCTTCCCTTATGTTGGAAGACGCCACAATCCTTCAAATTATATTTATTATTCCTTTAAAAACGGCGGTGGTGGGTGTGTAGACAAACACAGGATAGATGAGACACGCGCAAAAGGAAGAGACAAGACACGCGGCTCCCACGTGGGTGTGCTTTAATGGGGAGAGGGTAACACGATAAGGGATGGGGTGTGCAAGACACACAAGGGTGGGGCCAGGAGAGGGGTGAGAGAGAGCGAGACCTCGTGGAAGCTCACTTTTAACGGGGGGCGCAAGGTTATCTGGGAGACCCGCACCTGGGCACGCCCGTGCGCACAGGTGATGGTACTCCAAGAGGAGTATGGGAGCTGTAGTTTTCAAGGGAACAACATTTCAACCTTTTTGATTTATTAAAAAAATGAAAAAATTGGGGAGTAGGGAATGGGGGCGTAGCCCGGTCTCTCATGACTGCTTCCTGCTGACTTTGGGCGTCGAGGGGTCCAGGGGATGTCCGGTGAATGTCCGGTGTTTTGTTGATCCGGGGGTGTGTGTCCGATGTTCTGTTGGTCCGCTGGCATCCTGAGATGGCTGATTGAAGGAGTCACCTCCGTTCGAGTTCTTCTTCTGAGTAGCTGGTTAAGATGCTGGAAGGCAAAAATCGCATTAGTGGAGAAAGAAATTAGGGAGAAGAGATCTGGAAGACTTGGAAGGTTAGAGGGGAAACTTAGGGGTGGTGGAGGGGTCCTAGGAATGAAAGAAAGAAGAAGAGAAAAAAATTAAATGATACTTATTTTGTTACTGATCCGCTTGTGTTTTACCTGCTTAGGTGGACTGACCTGTTAAGTGATTTTGTTAAAGATCTGCTTACCGCTGGAGCCCTTGGCTTCGTATTTGATGATCCAATCGCGTCGGCAGGAAAGAGACCTAGGTCTGGGGAAATATCTGCGCAGCGGAGAACGAGAGGGAGATCTGAGGGTGGAACGGTTGGGGGGGTAGATTTCTGGAATGAAGAAGTTCAGCAGCTGCCAAAGCACGTATGCAGGGTGCCCAGCCCCGGGTGGTAAGGTCCATCTTCTTTGATAGGTAAGCTACAGGTGCAAAGGAGGGTCCCAGTTGATGACCTAGGACTCCCAGAGCATAGCCCTCCTTCTCTGCTACGTAAAGAGAAAAGGGGCGGGTTAAATCTGGAAGGTGGAGGGCTGGGGCTTGGGTCAGGGCCTGTTGGAGTCTCTGGAAAGGTTTTGTGATGGGGTGGAGGAGGGGCTCATGTAGAGAGCCGAGAGCTGCTTCATATAGGGGGCGGGCAAGGAGAGAGAAGGAGGGTATCCAGGAACGCAGGAAACCAGCCACTCCCAGAAATGATAAAACCTCTTCTTTGGTGGAAGGAACTGCAAGAGATTGAATTAGTCTTTTTCTGTCCAGAGTAATAGCTTTTTGTGTTGGCGTAATGGTCAATCCCAAATACGTTACCTGAGTTGTGGACAATTGAACTTTGCCTGGGGAGACTCTGTAGCCCTTTTTGGATAAAAAATTTAATAAGGCAGCAGTATCAGTCCTGCTGGTCTCCAAAGATGGGCTACACAGCAGGATGTCATCGACATAGAGTATGAGCTTTGATTTAGGGAGAGACAGAGAAAGCAGATCAGAGGCCAGAGCCTGGCTAAGAGGTGTGGGCTGTCCCGGAATCCCTGAGGGAGGACGTTCCAGGTTAGCTGTGTAGAAAAATTAGTGTCAGGATCTGTCCAGGTGAAAGCAAAGATGTTTTGAGATTGAGGGCTGAGAGGAATAGAGAAAAAGGCATCTTTGAGGTCTAAGACGGAGAAGTGGGAGGTCCCTGAAGGAATGGTGGACAACAAAGTGAAAGGGTTGGGCACAACCGGATATAATGGTACCACAGCAGAGTTAATGAGCCGGAGGTCCTGAACCAAACGATAAGTTCCGTTGGATTTTTTGACAGCCAATATTGGGGTGTTGAAGGGGGAAGAGGTGGGACGGAGCAGCCCCTTTCTCAGAAGGTCAGAGACTATGGGTTTTAACCCTCTGAGACTTTGGGAAGAGAGGGGGTACTGAGCCTGGGTGATGTATCCGGTAGGGTTTTTTAACTGAATGACAACAGGGGAATGGTGTTTAGCGACGGCGGGATTCTGGGTGTCCCACACGAGAGGGTCCACTTGGGAAGCTGGAAGAGGAAAAGGCATGTTAGTATCAGAAGATCGCGGGGCCAGGAGAAGGAGCAGCTGCGTCACCAACGAATCTGGAATGAAACGGGTTGGGGGCGCGAAAGAAATGAAGGCTCCCAACTTGGTTAGAAGGTCTCTACCCAAGAGTGGAACTGGGCAGGTTGGTAAAACCAGGAATAAATGGCTGAGAAAAATACCTCTAAATATGCAGTTGAGGGGCGGAGTTTGGTGAGGTAGATAAGGCTGTCCTCCCACCCCAACAATAGGGGAGCTTGAGGGGGAGGTTGGTCCCCAAAATTCCCTTAGAACCGAGTATGTTGCTCCAGTGTCCAAGAGAAATGAGATGAGGCGGCCCGACACGGTTAGCAATACCCGTAGCTCCTGGTTGCAGATGGGCGTGGCGGTTGGGTTGTCGATGGAGCCCGGGTACCTTCAGTCTTCCAGGGCCAGGCCCAGCAAGTTTGCCTGAGGAGCCTCTGGGCCCGTTGCCCCCGCATTACTGAACACACGAGGGCAGTCCATAGACCAGTGGCCCTCCCGGTGACATTTAGGGCAGGGGCCCCGTGGGTTACGATGAGGATTGGGGCAACCCTTTGCCCAGTGACCGCCTTACCACATTTGAAACAGGGTCCGGGGGGCGGAGGGGCAGCGCGAACAGGATGGGCGGTGAAGTCCGTCGCCTCGGCTGGCCGGGCGGGTGCAGTAATCACATGGCAGTGATTTTTGGCTTTGTCATTTCTCGCGTGGTAAACTTTGAAAGCCGTCTCCAGGAGTAGTGCCTGTGGAGTCTGGGGACCCTTCTCCAAGCGTCTGAGCTTACCTTTGATATCTGGGTAGGATTGGTTGATGAAATGAGACATTAAAAGTTGTCTGCCCTCAGTGGATTCTGGATCCATGTTTGTGAACTGCAACATAGCTTTGGTTAGCCGGTCAAGAAATGCAGAAGGATTTTCCTTAGTATCCTGAAAAATTTCTGAGAGTTTGGAATAATCTACAGGTTTAAGGGCGGCTTTTCGGAGCCCCACCATGAGACAGGTTAAGAATTGATCCCTGGCCAGAATGCCAGTGGGGAATTGTAATCCCAATGAGGTTCCCGATCAGGAACTGCTTCCGCCCCGGGAAGGTGGGAGGCGAGAGTTTGGTGGACCTCATCCGCGTATAGTTTGGCCTGTTCCCAGACACGTCTACGTTCTTCGGGGAGCAAATTATTAATCAATATTGTTTGTACATCGTGGAATGTGAAATCGTAAGACTGGATCAAGAATTGGAATTCCCTTATGAAATTGGTGGGATTAGAAGTATATGACCCGAGCAATTTCGAGACCTGAGAGAGCTCTGATAAGGCAAATGGTACGTGAACCTTTATCAAGCCTTCCATGCCGGCCACCTCCCTCAAGGGCAGAACTGTAGCTGGCTTAATTTGACCTGAGTCAGTCCCTGCTACAGCCCGCGAACGAGTGAGGGGCGGGGTGAAGGTCGGAGCCAGATTTAGGGTGGATTTAGCGCCCGAGGGCGTCTTGCGCAGCAAGGGAACGGCAGGGGGGGAAGGGGACCGAGATGAGTCGGAAAACTCTTTCTGCTGTCTGTGGCCGAAAGAAACGGTTAAGTCTCCGCGGGTACGGTTGTGTCTGCGGGAAGAGTGAGGTGAAGGTAGGTCAGAACTGGACAGGGAACTAGAACTGCGCCACCAGCGGCAGAAGCTCCTCGGGGAAAGGGACCTAGACCTGGGAAAATGTTTGCGCGGGGGCGGGGAACGAGAAGGGGGCCCGTTAGAGCAGGACGCGCCGTGGGGCGAAGGCTTAGGATCTGTGAAAGGAAGAGGAGCGGGTGAGACATCGCGCGGCCGAGGGGGGGTGGGAAGGGGCGGTCCCACGAGGCCGGGGGGAGGGGGGGGCGGAGGCTCGTCTGCCGGGTCCATGGCTGTAGCCAGCGAGGAGAGTACCTGTCGGGAAGACGGATCTTGTGGGGAGGACAGTGCCAAGAACATATGAGCTGGTGAGCAGTGTGAAACCGTAGACGGATCAGTCTTTAAAGCCATGTAAAAAAAATCCCATTATATACATAAGCTCTTTCCATTTGGTAGAGCGATGACAAAAATTAGCTAACTCACGTAAGACATCAGGGTCAAATGAGCCTTGGGGAGGCCAGCGGAGATCGCCCTGTAATTTGTAACGGGGCCATGTCTTGGAGCAAAGGCGAACGAGTTTATCCATTTTAATGGACGGGATTAGGGCGTGAGGTTTTAAAGATTTCAAGAGTTGACCGAGAGGGGAACCAGGGGGAATTGTTTTTGATGGTCGAGAACCCATGGCAGATGGTGGTGCCGAGCACCGGAGGCACACGAAGGTGCCAAGAATACGGCAGTTCTGGATACAGGCGTCCCTGGCACCCAGAAGGCCGTGGTTGTGGGCTGTCTAACCGTCCCGGACCTGGCAGCTGACAGGAAAAAATCCCGGCCGGGCGGGGGTGGTTACGCCGATTTGGGGCTGACCGTACAGCTGGAGAGAGAGGAAGTTAAAGATTGAGAAAGAAGGAAAAAGGCCAGGGCACCAAACCCTAGAGAGGGCTGAGAGTACCAAACTCTCAGTGGCGTCAGAACCAAATCTGCCAGAGGCAAAAGACCAGGAGAAGGGTGGGGGGGGGGAAGGAAGGCAACTCCAACCCGGGTTTGCCAGGGGAAGCTGGCCGGGCGTCCCCAAGCATACCAAGGAAGGAGAAGCCCGCGGGGGGTAAACTCACGAATCAGTTGGAGATGGCCGTGGCGAGAGGTGGTGGTCCGGGATCTGACTCTGTGTCCGGCGTGAGGTCCCGGGCTCCGGGAGGCGCCAGAGGCCCGGAGTCCGGACCTCGGGTGGAGAGTCCGGCACGGAGAAGTCCCCGAGTCAAACGGCACCAATATTATTCCTTTAAAAACTGCAGCGGTGGGTGTGTAGACAAACACAGGATAGACGAGACACGCGCAAAAGGAAGAGACAAGACACGCGGCTCCCACGTGGGTGTGCTTTAATGGGGAGAGGGTAACACGATAAGGGATGGGGTGTGCAAGACACACAAGGGTGGGGCCAGGAGAGGGGTGAGAGAGAGAGCGAGACCTCGTGGAAGCTCGCTTTTAACGGGGGGCGCAAGGTTATCTGGGAGACCCGCACCTGGGCACGCCCGTGCGCACAGGTGATGGTACTCCAAGAGGAGTATGGGAGCTGTAGTTTTCAAGGGAACAGCAATATTTACCTTTGCCTTGGGGAAATTGTGCTCCTAAGGAACCATGGAAATTGGAGGGAGATAAATATTTATGGTGGTTTGGTCACAGACCTACCTTTAAAAACTTCTTGGGAGGGGCCTTTGATTATTCCTATAGAAATCCAAATATGGCAGGAGTTTCACCTACGTTTGCAGGCATGTTTCTCTGTGGCCCTCGTGCATGTACAGATATTAGACCTTTAGCCCTTCAAAGGGGCTTGGCCTTCAATGCTACAGCCCGATGGAACACATCGGACATCTTTGAAACCTCCCTCCAGATTAATTATGCAGCAGGAATGAATTTCTTTATTGTCAGCCTAGCTTGTGTTCTACCTCCTTTTATGTTTGTTTCCTTTAATGGGTCGGTCGGGGACGATGGTGTCCTTAATTGTTCTTCCAGCTCCTGCTTTTTGAGCAACTGCTGGTCCCCAATGGATGAGTCCGTGCTGATGGTGAGGATTCCTGCCCTGGTTCCCCTGGTGGTAGAAGACCCACATGATGGACAAGAGCTTATCTTGTATAGAGAAAGAAAAGACTTTGGGATCACCGCCGCAGTCATCGCAGCTATTGCCATATCAGCCACAGCCGCCACTGTTGCAGGAATCACCGTGTCCCAGAGTGCAGCTACTGCAGAGACTGTTAACACTCTTGCTGCCCGTGTTACCCAGGTCTTAGAAACTCAAAATACCATTAACTCACATATTCAGTTGGGGATGTTAAATTTAAACCAGCAAACGGCCTTATTATAGGAACAGATTAATGTGTTGTGGATGGTGCAACAAGCCTCTTGTTCTCATTTTTATCATTCTGCCTGTGTAACCCTTATGGAAGTGAAAAATATGTCCTTTGAGGTGCAACGCCTTAATGCTTATCTTAGGGGGCCTTGGAATGATTCCTTTGTAAACTTTACCCACTCTTTGGTACATCAAATTATTGCAATTAATGAAATTCGTGTTGAACCTGTATCTGCTGAAGGATGGTGAAATACCATGGCCCAGATTGGGGGTTGGGCACAGCGATGGGGAGGTGCCTTATCGCTGGGGATCTTGGGACTAGTGGGGGTGGCAGTAGGTCTGCTCCTCTTAAAACGAGTCTTAAACATCTTCACCCTGACTGAACTTGTCCACCGTCAGGTGTTACTCAGTCTGACGCATGACTCTCCTGGAAGTCATGAAGTGTGGCTACAGATGCTGAAAAAATGAGGGTCTCCAAGGACGGGCAACCTGTGGGGAGACCCCCCACATAAGACAGGGCATCGGGGGCCCTATGACGGGTAAGGGAAGGTACTTCTCTCGCAGGACCTAAGACAGGACCCCTCATTATAAAATAAAATAGGGGGAATTGTGGGAAGCCCCCGAGTTGATATCCCTGCCCCCATTTGAGGTGCTTATCTGCAAGGAAAACATAATAAATTCCCTTTGCTCCTGGAGCGGGGAAGGAAGGAATTTTAAGTGCATGGTGACCAGTCCTTGATCTCTGCTAGGGTCAGGTTACAGTCCCTTCGCAGCCCCCTCCTCATTTGGTGCCATGGTATAAAACCAGCCCAGCAGACAATAAAAAAAAAGCTGTTCCACCTCAAGCTCGTGCTCTGTGTATTCATTCAACCTGGACACTCTCCGCCGAGACTCTTGGTTCCAGCCCGTGCTGGCGCGGCACTCCCCCAATCAAGTCCCCCTCCCTTGTCAGCCCAAAGTGCAATCAGGGTTCTCTGCCCTGTGGGAAGTTCAAGGACCACCCACCTCCATCCAGGTCTAGTAAGGTAAGCATCCAAACTGCCTAGGCTCCCACAAAACCAATAGGTGCAGTAGAATCAAAAACCCATTGCCATTATTCTTGAGGTCTCAGTAGTCCTCATTGTCTGCTATGTTCAGCGAGACCGGTTTTAACCCAAGCTTTTACAGACCCTGGCCAGCTGGCCTTGGTGAGTTCCCGATAGAACATCCCCATTGTCTCAGTGTGTGGGTGCACCTCTCGCGGTCCTGAGTTCCTTGCTCGTGCTCTCTCTCCTTCTGCTCCTGATTTGGACCTTGAGATTTCAGTCCGGTTCTCCAATGTGGGTCTCTGTCTTTGTCTCTGTCTCCTTTCATCGCCTGATGAAGGTTAATATTCAGGAGGATGCCTAAATGTTTTTCTTTGACATTCTTGTGCAGGAAAAAAATCCTGTAGAAATTCAGTATTCTGGGGTTATGTTGCTGTAAAGATTTTCTTTCACATTTGCCAATTCGTTTTCTCCATGTTTGTGGTTAAAAATAGTCGACTTCTTACTGATAGTGAGGCCATCAGTTTCAAAGAAAAACTCAATGAAAAGCCCAGTTAATCCTAATACACAAAAAAGTGGTTGCAGTTTTAGGTCATGTAATGTATCTAATGATATGTTGAAATGTATTCTCTAAGAACACTAAGAAATAGCACATGCAAAGTATAGACCTCATATTTTATTCCAAATGAACTAGTTGCAGAGTTCTTTCAGGTCTGAGGCCTGACTTTTATCCTTGACTCTGAATTCAGCTGCATTCATTAGCTTTAGATATTAAGGTTTTAAAGTCTAGAGTAAAAACAAATCTGAGCTCTCTCTCTTAGTGCAAGCTTTTGTATGGTTATTAAAGCTCTTAGATTTATTTTAGGAAACAAGGATTTCTTTTAGAGTCAAGGTCACATGGGTTTGCTGGACCCTATCTGATGCCCCACCAATGGCTTTCTTCCTTAGACATATATTTTATGTGACTTTTGAGAGATCTGCAAGTTTTGTGTGTGTGTGTGAGCAACCATCTTCATGTGTGTGTGTGTGTGTGTGTGTGTGTGTATGTGTGTAGTATCATGTTCCAGAATGTAAACTGGTTCTATTTCATACCTTTTCTTCATGACACAATGCAGAATAACATCTTAGGTATTAATAATCCCAAATTCGAGAAACATTAAAATGACTAGGTGATGAAGAAGTTGATTTTGAGTCTCCCACTAATCTGTTGTTTCTTTCTCTCTTTTCAGAGAGGAATGATTTCTAAAATATTAGCCTGGACTAAAATGCACACAAAAGTCAAGAACAGTATACATTGTCATCACCAGCAATAAAGAAATAATAACAATGAGATCTTAGCTTCAACTCTCATCAGTGTTTCCAAAATATTACACTTTAGTTTGAACCAGCCAATTATTCATTGCTAAAATCCATATATCTCATTCAAATCAATATCTCATTCAAAATCAATCTAAACAGATACTTGTTTTCCCATCTCATATTTGTAGGTAACAGGGAGCTAAGTGCAGTCAGGCACTCCTACTCATGCATCTGTTAAGTGACGGCCCTGATTCAACTCCAACCCTGGATTTTCTTTGGAAGCTACTACTGCGTACTGATCCATGGCATATATATAAGATAATAGGGTGGCCTATAAGACAATAGGATATCCTTTTATTTTGTGCAATTTCAGTACATTTTATAAAGCTGACTCTTTTCATTATGATAATTAGTATGAATCTTTTTTGGGGAATCTTTCCAGCACAAATATGAACCCCTGGGAACTACTACTCAGGAAGTGAAGTAATGACTAAGAGCTCATAGTTTTCTTAACTTCACATGGAGATAAAATGATCTCATATTTAACATTTTCTTAATTCTACCTTCAGAATATTTTAGGGCTATTGACACGATTTTCAAAATAGATAATTACATTAAAATATCTGTTATGAAAATTGCACTGTTAAGAATGAAAGCAGATGTCAGGAATGGATAAGTTATTAGAGTTCCTTCAGTTCTCTAAAAGGCATGGAGTATGTTTCATCTAACAAGAACATGAACAAAATAAAGGAGCAAGTCACAAAACAATCCCAC
This sequence comes from Alexandromys oeconomus, assembly GCA_963919705.1. Lineage (NCBI taxonomy): Eukaryota > Metazoa > Chordata > Mammalia > Rodentia > Cricetidae > Alexandromys > Alexandromys oeconomus. The sequence continues at coordinate 177,174 of CAWTZB010000022.1, read as the reverse complement.
ACCAGTTTGTAATTATGATTAATAAAAGGGTTATTTATTTAAAGGGAAAAACTTACTGATCACTGTCCTGAACAACAGCCTCCTGCATGACCAGGAAAAGCGTCTGGTAGCTAGAAGCAGAGACCAAAACAAGCAAGTGAGTGGAGGGTTGCTGCTGCTTTTTTTTTTAAGTGAAAGATACCACACCCCAGTGGGCTGTTATCTCAAAGGCTATTGGCTGGGGGAGCAGAAGGAGCTCCTGCAGCACCTCCCCCTTTTGTTTAAGTAAGACAGGTCTAAACCTACTATAAAATTATATACAATAAGAACAAATATCCTATTATAGCTAGCTTAAGTCTTGTATAATAAATAACTTGGCCAAGTCATGAGAGGAAAGGAACTACATTTATCTAGTCTTCAACCCCATTGAAGATCTGAGAAGGGAAATAATTATACCTGAGTGCAAACAAACAACTTCCAAAACATGCAACAAATTACAAAAACAATTGACTACCTGGGCAATCACCCAAATTCACGTTTGTAGCATTGAAGCAACCAACTTTGGCTAAGGCCTAGAATAACTGACAGATTATTTTTAAAGGCAAAAAAATTTTCAAAACCATATTACCCTGTCTTGGTAAGATTTGAAAGTTCTGCTTATTCATTTCCGGATACTATATATTTTTTCAGTAGTTGTGGTATGGGCAATTGCTTGCCCAGAGGCCAGTTTTGCCAAGAAGAAGACAAGCTCCAAGTGGAGTGTCTTTGGTGCTCAACAATCTCTGGGGAATAGATCGGTGTTGCCAGGAGCGATTGTGTCTCACTACCACAGACTCTAACTTAGATTAAATGCCATTTTCTACAGCTCTTTGAAGTGGTTGAAGATTATTTATTTATACAGAATATATTCTCTATGTATCTAAAAAACATTACTAGTTGAACTATAAATATGACAAACATTGCCAAATCTATGCCAATGTAATAATCTATAAACAATAACTCACAAATACCAATCTATTATCCCATCATCCATTTTCCCCTCTTTTTTCCCCAAAAGGATCCCTAAGATTATAAAATTCCTCCCCCAACCTTCAACCATATATCAACTATAATCAACCCCTAAAGGATGTCTCTAAGTCTGAGGACAAAGTGTCCTGGGAGAGGGGACCTTGTCCTCTAGAAATACTTCCAACTGTCATGAGGGTGACATTCTTTCTAGGTGATCCTGTGAAAGTAAAATATTGGTTGAATTACAAGATCAATGTCTTGTAAAATTTCAAATAATCTCTGAGTATTTTGTGGAAGTCTGGCCAGAATATCTTAAAAGAAGTGTACCATTTCAGCTAACCAAGTTGGAACCATCTCATGCAGTTGGTACTCAAAACAGGCCTTGTAGTAGTGCTATCAACATCATGATGTCATATCAACCATGTGGAGTTGTTATGGGGCCCCATAATCTTCCTGGGAAGATTACTGCAGGAAAATTCATTTTTCATTGTGGAAAACTTAGGCATTAGTTATATAGACACATACAGACATATATATTTAATGAAAGGTATGATAGATATGAAGAAAAGCAAAGATGTTTTCTAAATTCATTTTTCATTCTGTCCCATATCAAGGCTCTTGACATGAGACAAAAACTCCAGAAACTCTGGGTTTTCTATTAACAACAGGCTTGGAATTATAGAGGGATTGAGCCAGAGTCCAACTCTGGTTACTAGTTACTGGTTATTGGATACTGGTTACTGATTAGGGTTAGTGGTATGTTTTATGATTACTGGTTACTAGTTAGGGTTACTCGTTACTAGTTACTGGTTAATTTTACTGGTTATTGGTTACTGGTTACGGGTTAGTTTTAGGGTTAGGGTGAGGTTTAGGGTTAGTGTTAGGGTTAGGTTTAGGGTTAGGTTTAGGGTTAGGGTTAGGTTTACGGTTAGGGTTAGGGTTATGGTTAGTGTTAGGTTTAGGGTTAGGGTTACGGTTAGGGTTAGGGTTACGGTTAGGTTTTTAGTGATAGGGTTAGGGTTAGGAATAGGGATAGGTTTAGGGTTACGGTTATGGTTAAGGTTAGTGTTAGGGTTAGGGTTAGGTGTTGAAATAAGAGCGGCTGGGCTGCAACCCAAGCACCCCGGACACCTGCTAGCTCATGCCTGCAATAACAACACACAAATTGTATTCTTTTGAACACTGCTTGCCCATTATATCTAGCCTCTTCTCGGCTAACTCTCGCACCTAGACTAGCACATTTCTAATAATGTGTGTAAGCACCCCAAGGTGCGTTTGCCGGGAAGATTCAAGCCTACTTCCTTCCTGGGTTGGAGCTGCCTGGGAGAGCGGAGCCTGGTGTTGCTGCTCCAGAGAGCAGAGCTGTCGAGTCTGTCTGAGGTGTCTTACCTCACTTCCTCTTCCTCCTGTTTATTCCTCCCACCTATGTTTTAACCTATCAGGGCAAGCAGTTTCTTTATTTAATTAACCAATGAAATCAACAGATTGATATATGACACTCCCACATCAGTTAGGGTTAGCATTAGGGTTAGGGTTAGGGTTAGAGGTAGGTGTAGGGTTATGGTTGGGTTTAAGGTTGGGTTTAGGGTTAGCGTTAGGGTTAGGGTTAGGTTTAGGATTACGTTTAGGGTTATGGTTAGAATTAGGGTTATTTTTTATGATTACTCGTCACTGGTTAGGGTTACTTGTAGGAGTTACTGGTTACTCGTCAGGGTTAGGGTTAGGGTTAGTTTTAGGGTTAGTGTTAGGGTTAGGGTTAGCGTTAGTTTTATGATTACTGGTTAAGGGTTAGGGTTACTGGTTACTGGTTACTGGTTAGAGTTACTGGTTACTGATTACATCTTAGGGTTAGGGTTAGTGTTAGGGTTAGTGTTAGGGTTAGGGTTAGGATTATGATAAGGGTTAGTGTTAGGGTTAGCATTAAGGTTAGGGTTAGGGTTAGTGTTAGGGTTAGCGTTAGGGATATGGTTAGGTTTAGTGATAGCGTTAGGTTTAAAGTTAGGGTTAGCATTAGGGATAGGGTTAGGGTTATGGTTACGGTTAGGGTTAGGGTTAGGGTTAGGTTTAGGTTTAGTGTTAAGGTTGTGTTTTATGATTACTGGTTACTGATTGGTGTTACTGGTTACTGGTTACTAGTTAGGTTTACTGGTTAATGGTTACTGGGTATTGGTTACTGGGTACTGGTTAGGATTAGGTTTAGGTTTATGTTTTATGATTACTGGCACTGGTTAGGGTTACTGGTTATTTGTTAGGGTTATACTTAGTGTTAGGGTTAGGGTTATGTTTTTTTAATTACTGATTACTGGTTAGGGTACCTGGTTACTGGTTAGGTTTAGGGTTAGGTTTAGAGTTAGGGTTAGGGTTAGGTTTCGGTTTTGCGTTAGGGTTAGGGTTAGGGTTAGGTTTAGGGTTAGGGTTAGGGTTATGGTTACAGTTAGAGTTAGGGTTAGGTTTAGGGTTAGGGCTAGAGTTAGTGTTAGGTTTAGGTTTAAAGTTAGGGTTAGGGTTAGGTTTAGGTTTTGCTTAAGTTTAGAGTTAGGGTTAGGGTTAGAGTTAGAGTTAGTGTTAGGTTTAGGTTTAAAGTTAGGGTTAGGGTTAGGTTTAGGTTTTGCTTAAGTTTAGAGTTAGGGTTAGGGTTAGGGTTATGGTTAGGGTTAGGGTTAGTGTTAGGTTAATGTTTAAGTTTAGCGTTAGGGTTAGGATTATTGTTATGTTTTATGATTACTGGTTACTGGTTAGGGGTACTAGTTATTGGTTAGGGTTACTGGTTACTGGTTACTGGTTAGGGTTAGGGTTAGGTTTAGGGTTAGGGTTAGGTTTTGGGTTAGGTGTTGAAATAGGAGCAGCGAGGATGCGTCCCCAGCACACCGGTCGCCTGCTAGCTCATGCCCGATATAACAACATAACCGAAAGCGTAAGCGTAACCCTAACTCTACCCCTTACCCTAAACCTAACCCTAACCCTAACCAACACCTTAACCATAACCGTAACCCTAACGCTAACTCTAACCCTAACCCTAACCCTAACTCTAACACTAAACCTAACAATAACTCTAACCCTGACCAGTAACCAGTAACCCTAAGAACTAACCAGTAACCCTAACCAGTATCCAGTAATAATAAAATATAACCCTAACTCTAACCCTAAACCTAATCCTAAAATGTAATCAGTAACCAGTAACTCTAACCAGTAACCAGTAAGCAGTAAACCTAACCCTTAACCAGTAATCATAAACATAAAACTAACGCTAACCCTAACCCTAACACTAACCCTAACCCTGACCAGTAACCAGTAACTACTAACCAGTAACCCTAACCAGTAACCAGTAATCAAAAAAAAAAATAACCCTAATTCAAACCATAATTCTAAACCTAACCCTAAACCTAACCCTAACCCTAACGCTAACCCTAAACCTAATCTTAAACTCAACCATAACCCTACACCTACCTCTAACCTTAACCCTAACCCTAACGCTAACCCTAACTGATGTGGGAGTGTCATATATCAATCTGTTGATTTCATTGGTTAATTAAATAAAGCAACTGCTTGTCCTGATAGGTTAAAACATAGGTGGGAGGAATAAACAGGAGGAAGAGAAAGTGAGGTAAGACTCCTCAGACAGACTCGACAGCTCTGCTCTCTGGATCAGAGACGCCAGGCTCTGCTCTCCCAGGCAGCTCTGACGCAGGATGGATGTAGGCTAGAATCTTCCCGGTAAGCGCACCTTGGGGTACTTACACCCATTATTAGAAATGGGCTAATCCAGGTGCGAAAGTTAGCCAAGAAGAGGTTAGATGTAACGGGCAAGCAGTGTTTAATATAATACAATTTGTGTGTTGTTATTTCTGGCATGAGATAGTAGGTGTCATGAGTGCTGGGGACAAAGCCCGACCACTCCTATTTCAATCCCTATCCTTACCCTAACTCTAACCTTAACCGTAACCTTAAATCTAACCCTAACCTTAACCCTAACCCTATCCCCCAAAACCCTAACCCTAACAATAACCCTAAAACTAACCTAACTAGTAACCAGTAATCAAAAAACATAACCCTAACCCTAACCAGTAACCAGTAACCAGTACTCCCAAATATTAACCAGTAACCAGTAATCCTAATCAGTAACCAGCAGTCATAAAACATAACAATAAACCTAATTCTAACCCTAAACCTAACCCTAATCCTAACCCTAACCCTAACACTAACACTAACCCGAACACTAATGCTAACCCTAACTCTAATCCTAACCATAACTTAAAACTTAACCCTAAACCTAACACTAACCCTAACACTAAATCTAACCCTAACCCTAACCCTAACCCTAACACTAAAACTAACCCTAAATCTAACCCTAAACATAACCCTAACCCTAACCAATAAGCAGTAACCAATAAACAGTAACCCTATCCAGTAACCAGTAACCACTAATCCTAACCAGTAACCTGTAATCATAAAACATAACCCTAACCATCATCTATCCCTAATTCTAACCATAAACATAACGCTAACTCTAACCAATAAGCAGTAACCAAAAAACAGTAACCCTAGCGAGAAACCAGTAACCAGAAACCCAACCAGTAACCTGTAATCATAAAACATAACACTAACCATAACCCTAATCCACACCTTAACCCAAACCCTAACCATAACCCTAACGCTAACCCTAACCCTAACACTAACGCTAACCCCAAAAAAAACCAACCCTAACCCTAACCCTAAGATATAATCAGTAACAAGTAACTCTAACCAGTAACCAGTAACCAGTAACCCTAACCCTTAACAAGTAATCATAAACATAACCCTAACGCAAACCCTAACCCTAACCCACACCCTAACCCTAACCATAACCATAACCATAAAACTAATGCTAACCCTAACACTAAATATAACCCTAACCCTAATCCTATCCCTAACCCTAACACTAACACTAATCCGAACCCTAACCTTAACGCTAACCCTAACCCTAACCGTAACGCTAACCCTAACGCTAACCTTAACGCTGACGCAAAATCTAATCCTAACCCTAACCCTAATGATAACCCTAACCCTTAACCTAACCAGTAACCACTAACCATTAACCCTAAGCAGAATCCAATAATCATATAAAATAACCTTAACCCTAACCCTAACCCTAACGCTAACGCTAACGCTATCCCTAAACTAAGCCTAATGATAACCCTCACCCTAACCCTAAACCTAACCTTAACCCTCACCCTAACCCCACACCTAACCCCAACCCTTACGCTAACCCTAATGCTAAACCTAACACTAAACCTAACCCTAACCATAACCCTAACGCTAACCCTAAACCAAACCCTAACCTTAACGCTATCCCTAACCCTAACCCTAACCAAGAAGCAGTAACCAATAAACAGTAACCCTATCCAGTAACCAGTAACAACTAATCCTAACCAGTAACCTGTAATCATAAAACATAACCCTAACCCTAACCATAATACAAACCCTAAACCTAACAAACACCTTAAGCGTAACCCTAACCCTAACCCTAACTCAATCCCAACCCTAAACCTAACCCTAACCCTAGCCCTAACCATAACACTAAACCTAACCCTAAACCTAACCCTAACCATAACTCTATCCCTAACCCTAACCCTAAACACAACGCTAACCCTAACCAATAAGCAGTAACCAATAAACAGTAACCCTATCCAGTAACCAGTAACCAGAAACCCAAACCCTAAACCTAACCCACACCTTAATCCTAACCCTAACCCTAACGCTAACCCTAACCCTACCCCTAACACTAACGCTAATCCTAAAACAAACACAAACCTAAACCTAACCCTTACCCTAAGATGTAATCAGTAACAAGTAACTCTAACCAGTAACCAGTAACCAGTAACCCTAACCCTTAATAAGTAATCATAAACATACATCTAATGCAAACCCTAACCCTAACCCACACCCTAACCCTAACCATAACCATAAAACTAATGCTAAACCTAACACTAAATATAACCCTAACCCTAACCCTAATCATATCCCTAACCCTAACCCTAACCTTAACGCTAACCCGAACCCTAACCAGTAACCAGTAATCCTAACCAGTAACTAGTAATCATAAAACATAAACCTAACCCTAAACCTAAACTTAAGATGTAATCATTAACCAGTAAATCTAACCAAAAACAAGTAACCCTAAACCTTGACCAGTAATCACAAACATAACCCTAACCCAAAGCTAACCCTAAAGATAACCCTAATCCTAACCCAAACCCTAACACAAACACAAACCATAAACCTAAACCTAACCCTAACTCCAAACCTAAACCTACCCCTAACCCTAACACTTACCCTAAAACTAACCCTAACCCTAACGCTAAGGCTAACACTAACGCTAACGCTAACCATAACCCTATCACTAACCCTAACCCTATTCCTAACAAGTAACTAGTAACCAGTAACCCTAATCAGTAACCTGTAACGAGTAACCCTTAGCAGTAACCAGTAATCATAAAAAATAACCTTAACCCTAACCCTAACCTAACCCTAACACTAACCCTAACCCTAAAGCTAACCCTAATCCTAAAAATAACCCTAACCCTAAAGCTAAGCCGAAATATAAACCTAAACCTAACACCTATCCCTAACTTTAACCCTAACCCTAAAAGTAATCATAATCTGTAACCAGTAACCAGTAACCCTAACCAGTAACCTGTGATCATAACACATAAGCCTAAATTTAACTCTAACCCTAATTTTAATCATAACCCTAACCCTAACCAGTAACCAAACACCACTAACCAGTAACCATTGACCACTAACCCTAAGCAGTAATCAGTGATCATAAAAAATAACCTTTACCCTAACCCTAACCCTAACCCTAACCCAAACACTAAGTCTAACCCTAACCCTAAAGCTAACCGTAAACCTACCCCTAAGCCTTACCCTAACCCTAACCGTAACCATAAACCTAATGTTACCCTAACCCTAACCCTAACGCTAACCCTAACCCTAACCCAAACCCAATCCTAACCCTAACCAGTAACCAGTAATGCTAACCAGTAACCAGTAATCATAAAACATATCCTTAACCCTAACCCTCACCCTAAGATGTAATCAGTAACCAGTAACTCTAAACACTAACAAGTAACCAGTAACCCTAAAACATAACCACTAATCATAAACATAACCCTAACACTAACCCTAAACCTAAACTTAACCCTAATCCTAACCCTAACCAGTAACCAGGAAACACTAACCAGTAACCCTAACCAGTAACCAGTACCCCTAAGCAGTAACCAGTAATCATAAAAAATAAACTTAACTCTAACCCTAACGTTAACCCTAACCGTAACCTTACCCTAATGCTCACCCAAACCCTAAACCTAACGATAACCCTCACCTTAACCCTAAACTTAACTCTAACCATCAGCCTAAGATAAACCTAACCCTAACCCTAACGCTAAACCTAACACTAAACCTAACGCTAAACCTAAACCTAACCCTAATCCTCAACCTAACTCTAACCCTAAACCTAACCCTAATGCTAACGCTAAACCCAACCCGAACCCTAACCCTAATCCAATACTAACCCTAACCTTAATGATAACCTTAAACCTAACTTAAACCCTAACCCTAACACTAACCCTAAACCTAACCATAACCCACACCCTAACCATAACCCTAACCATAACCATAAAACTAACACTAACCCTAACCCTAAACATAACACTAACCATAACACTAACCCTAACCTAAACACTAACCCTAACCCTAACGCTAATGCTAACCCTAACCCTAACACTAACCCTAACTCTAAGATGTAATCAGTAACCAGTAACTCTAACCAGTAACCAGTAACCCTAACCCTTAACCAGTATTCATATACATAACTCTAAGGCTAACCTTAACCCTAACCCTAAACCTAAACCTAACACTAAACCTAACCTTAACGCTAACTCTAAACCTAAACCTAACCCTAACTCTAACCCTAACTCTAAGCCTAACGTAAACCCTAACCCTAAACCTGACCCTAACCCTAACTCTAACCCTAACCCTAAGCCTAACGTAAACCCTAACCCTAAACCTGACCCTAACCCTAACTCTAAACCTAAACCTATCCCTAACACTGATCCTAACCCTAACCCTAACCCTAACCCTAACCCTAACCCTAACCCTAACCCTAACCCTAACGCTAAACATAAACCTGACCGTAACCCTAAACCTAACACTAACACTAAACCCAATGCTAAATCTAATCCTAATTCTAACACTAACCCTAACCCTAAACCTAACCCTAAAACTAATGCTAACCCTAAACCTAAACTTTACCGTAACCGTGTTTCTAACCCTAAACATAAACCTATCCCTAACTCAAACCCTAACCCTAAACCTAATGCTAACCCTAACCTTAACCTTAACCCTAATGCTAACCCTAACCCTAAACCTAACGCTAACAGTAAACCTAAGCCTAACTTTAAAACTAACCCTAACCCTAACCCTACCCTAACCAGTAACCAGTAACCAGTAACACTAACCAGTAAACAGTTACCAGTAACCATAACCAGTAACCAGTAATCAGTACCCTAACCATTAACCCTAACCTTAACCTTAACCCTAACACTAACCCTAACCCTAACCCTAAAAATAAACCTAACCATAACACTAACTCTAAACCTAAACCTAAACCTAACCCTATTCCTAACTTTAACCCTAACCAGTAACCAGTAAGCCTAACAAGTGACCTGTAATCATAACACATAAACCTAAATCTAAGTCTAACCCTAACCCTAACGCTAACCCTAAACCTAATCCAAAGCCTAACCCTAACCCTAACCATAACCATAACCCTAACCCTAATGCTAACCCTAACCCTAACCCTAACCCTAACCCTAACCCTAACCCTAACGCTAACCCTAACACAAACCCAACCCTAACCCTAACCAGTAATCAGTAACCATAACCAGTAATCAGTAATCATAAAACATAACCCTAACCCTAACCCTAACCCTAAAATGTAATTAGTAACCAGTAACTCTAAACACTAACCAGTAAACAGTAACCCTAACCCTAGGGTTAGGGTTAGTGGTAGGGTTAACGTTAGGGGTATGTTTTTGATTACTGGTTAAGGATTAGGGTTACTGGTTTCTGGTTAGAGTTACTTGTTACTGATTACATCTTAGGTTTAGGGTTATGGTTAGAGTTATGTTTTATGATTACTGGTTATTATTTAGAGTTACTGGTTACTGGTTACTGATTAGGGTTACTGGTTACTGGTTACAGGTTAGTGTTAGGGTTTGTGTTAGGGTTAGGGTTAGGGTGTGTATTAGGATTAGGGTTAGGGTTAGGGTTAGGGTTAGGGTTATGTATTATGATTACAGGTTACTGGATAGGGTTATCGGTTAACGGTTACGGGTTAGGGTTACTGGTTCCTGGTTACTGGTTAATTTTACTGGTTATTGGTTACTGGTAACGGGTTAGTTTTAGGGTTATGGTGAGGTTTACGGTTAGGTTTTGGGTTAGGGTTAGGGTTAGGGTTATGGTTAGCGTTAGGTTTAGTGTTAGGGTTAGGGTTAGGTTTAGGGTTAGGGTTACGGTTAGGTTTTTAGGGATAGGGTTAGGGTTAGGGATAGGGTTAGAGGTAGAGGTAGAGGTAGGTTTAGGTTTAGGGTTAAGGTAAGGTTTAGGGTTAGGGTTAGGGTTATGTTTATGATTAATGGTTAAGGGTTAGGGTTACTGGTTACTGTTTAGAGTTACTGGTTACTGATTACATCTTAAAGTTAGGGTTAGGGTTATGTTTTTTGATTACTGGTTACTGGTTAGGGTTACTGGTTACTGGTTAGCGTTAGTGTTGGATTTGGGTTAGGGTTAGCATTAGTGTTAGGTTTAGTGTTAGGGTTAGCGTTAGGGTTAGGGTTAGGGTTAGGGTTAGGCTTAGGCTTAGTTTTAGGGTTAGCGTTAGGGTTAGGGTTAAGGTGTGAGTAAGAGTTAGGGTTAGATTTAGATTTAGGTTTCTGTGTTATGATTACAGGATACTGGTAAGGGTTACTGGTTACTGGTTACTGGTTACTGGTTAGGTTTACTGGTTACTGGTTACCAGTTAGGGTTATGGTTAAGGTTAGGGTTAAACGTAGGGATAGGATTAGGTTTAGGTTTAGGTTTAGGTTTAGGGTTAGTGTTAGGGTTAGGGTTAGGTTTAGGTTTAGGATTAGGGTTAGCGTTAAGGTTAGGGTTAGGGTTAGTTTTAGGGTTAGGGTTAGGATTAAGTTTATTTTTTATGATTACTGGTTACTGCTTAGGGTTACTCGTTACAGGACACTGGTTAGGTTTACTGGTTATTGGTTACTGGTTACTTGTTAGGGGTAGGGTTAGGGTTAGGATTATGTTTTATGATTACTGGTTACTGGTTAGGATTACTGGTTACTGGTTAGGTTTAGGGGTAGGGTTAGAGTTAGGGTTAGAGTTAGGTTTATTGTGAGGGTTAGGGTTAGGTTTACGGTTAGTGTTTGGGTTAGGGTTAGGGTTAGGATTAGTGTTAGCGTTAGGGTTAGGGTAAGGGTTACGTTTAGGGTTAGGGTTAGGGTTAGCTTTAGGGTTAGTTAGGGTTAGGGTTTCGGGATAGGGTTAGTGTTAGGGATAGGTTAGGTTTAGGGATAGGGTTAGGTTAAGGTTAGGTTTAGGTTTAGGGTTAGGGTTAGTGTTATGGTTAGGGGTTATGTTTAGGTTTAGGGTGTAGTGTTTGGCTTAGAGTTAGGGGTTACGGTTAGGGTTAGGGTTAGGGTTAGGTTTAGGATTAGGGTTAGGGTTAGCGTTAGGGTTGGGGTTAAGGTTAGCGTGATGGTTTGGGTTAGGTTTAGCATTAGGGTTAGCGTTGAGTTTGGGTTCAGGTTAGCATTAGGTTTAGGCTTAGTGTTAGGGTAAGTGTTAGGTATAGCGTTTGTGTTAGGTTTAAGTTTAGAGTTAGGGTTAGGGTTAGGTTTAGGGTTAGGGTTAGAATTAGGGTTAGGTTAGGGTTAGGGTTAGGGTTTGCGTTTGGTTTGGGGTTAGAATTAGGGTTATGGTTAGGTTTAGGGTTAAGGTCAGGATTAGCGTTAGGTTTAGTGTTAGGGTTAGGTTTAGGGTTAGGGTTAGTGTTATAATTAGGGGTTACATTTAGGTTTAGGGTTATGTTTTATGATTACTGTTTACTGGTTGGGGTTACTGGTTACTTGTTACTGGATAGGTATACTGGTTAATGTTTACTAGTTATAGGTTACTGGTTACTGGTTAGAGTTAGGTTTTGGGTTATGTTTTATAATTACTGCTTACTGATTAGGGTTATTGGTTACTGCTTACTGTTTAGGGTTACTGGTTGCTGGTTTCTGGTTACTGGTTAGTGTTAGGCTTCGTGTTAGGGTTAGGGTTCACGTTAGGGTTAGTGTTAGGTTAAGGTTAGGGTTTGGTTTAGCGTTACGGTTAGGGTAAGGGTTATATGTTATGATTACTGGTTACTGATTACGGTTACTTGTTACTGGTGACTGGTTAGGGTTACTAGTTCCTATTTACTGGTTATGGTTATAATTAGAGTTAGGATTTGGGTTAGCGTTATGGTTAGGTTTAGGGTTAGTGTTAGTGTTATGGTAAGTGTTAGGGTTAGGGTTAGGGTTCGGGTTAGGTTTAGGTTTAGTTTTAGGACTAGCATTAGGTTTAGGTTTAGGGTTAGGGTTATGTTTTATGATTACTGGTTACTGGTTAGGATTAGTGGTTACTGGTTACTAGATAGGGTTACTGTTTATTGGTTACTGCTTATTGGTTAGGGTTAGGGTTAGAGTTAGGGTTAGGGTTAGTGTCAGGGTTAGAGTTAGGGTTAGCGTTAGGTTTAGGGTTATGTTTTATGCTTAGTGGTTACTGGTTAGGGTTACTGCTTACTGGTTACAGGTTAGGGTTACTGTTTACAGTTTACTGGTTACTGTTTATTGGTTACTGGTTAGGGTTAGGGTTAGGATTAGGATTAGTGTTAGGATTAGTGTTATGGTTAGGGTTAGCGTTAGCGTTAGGGTTAGGGTTAGTGTTAGGGTTAGGGTTAGTTTAGGTTTAGGGTTAACTTTAGGATTAGGTTTAGGGTTACGGTTATTGTTAGGGTCATATTTATGATTACTGTTTACTGGTTAAGGATACTTGTTTCTGGTGAGTGGTTATAGTTACTGGTTACTGATTACATCTTAGGGTTAGGGTTAGGGTTAGTGTTATCTTTTATGATTACTGGTTACTGGTTAGGGTTACTGGTTACTGGTTAGCGTCACTGGTTACTGGTTACAGGTTAGGGTTTTTGTTAGGGTTAGGGTTAGGGTTTGGGTTATGGTTAGTGTTTCGCTTATGATTAGGGTTAGCGTTAGTGTTATAGTTAGTGTTAGGCTTACGGTGTTGGTTTGGTTTAGGATTAGGGTAAGGGTTAGGTTTATGTTTTATGATTACAGGTTACTCAATAGGGTTACTGGTTATTGGTTACTGGATAGGGTTACTGGTTAGTGGTTAGTGGTTAATGATTAGTGTTAGGGTTATGCTTAGGGTAAGGGTTATGTTTATGATTTATGATTACATGTTACAGAATAGGGTTACTGGTTATTGGTTACTCGTTAGGGTTACTGGTTACTGGTTACTGGTTAATGGTTAGTGTTAGGGTTATGGTTAGGGTAAGGGTTAGGGTTAGGGATAGTGTTAGGGTTAGGTTTAGGGTTAGGGTTAGCATTAGGGTTAGTGTTAGGATTAGGATTAGGGTTAGCGTTAGGGTTAGGGTTAGGTTTAGGTTTAGGTTTAGGTTTAGGTTTACTGTTAAGGTTATTTTTTATGATTACTGGTTACTGCCTAGGGTTACTCGTTACAGGTTTCTGGTTAGGGTTACTGGTTACTGGTTATTAGTTACTTGTTAGGATTAGGGGTAGGGTTACGGTAAGGGTTATGTTTTATGATTACTGGTTACTCGTTAGGGTTACTGTTTACTGGTTAGGTTTAGGGTTAGGATTATTGTTAGGGTTAGGTTTAGGGTTAGTGTTAGGGTTAGGTTTAGAGTTAGAGTTTTGGTTAGGGTTAGGGTTAGTTTTAGGGTTAGCGTTAGGGTTACGGTAAGGGTTAGTGTTATGGTTAGGTTTAGGTTTAGTGTTAGGGTTAGGGTTAGGCTTAGGTTCAGGTTTAGGGTTAGGGTTAGGTTTAGGGTTAGAGTTTGGGTTCGAGTTTGGATTAGGCTTAAGGTTAGCATTATGGTTAGGATTAGTGTTAGGGTTAGGAATTATGGTTAGGCTTAGAGTTAGCATTTAGGGTTAGGGTTAGTGTTAGGTTTGGTTTAGGGTCAGGGTTTAAGTTAGCTTTAGGGTTAGGTTTAGGGTTAGTGTTAGGTTTAGGTTTAGTGTTATTGTTAAAATTATGGTTAGGGTTAGGGTCAGCATTAGTGTTAAATGTTAGGGTTAGTGTTAGGTGTAGGGTTAGGGTTAGCATTCGGGTTGTGGTTAGGGTTATGGTTCTGGTTAGGGTTAGTGTTAGGGATAAGGTTAGGGTTAGCGTTAGGGTTAGGGTTAATGTTAGCGTTAGGGTTAGGGTTAGGTTTAGGTTTATGTTTTATGAATACTGGTTTCTCATTGAGGTTACTGGTTACTGGGTAGATTTACTGCTTAATGGTTACTGCTTATTGGTTACTGGTTACTGGTTAGGGTTAGTTTTAGGGTTATGTTTTATGATTACTGTTTATTGGTTAGGGTTACTTTTTACTGGTTACTGGTTAGGGTCAGTGTTAGGGTTAGGGTTCGCGTTAGGTTTAGGGTTAGGTTTAGAGTTAGGGTTTTGTTTAGGGTTAGGGTTAGGTTAAGGGTTATGTTTTATGATTACTGGTTACTGGATACCGTTACTGGTTACTGGTGACTGGTTAGGGTTACTGGTTACAGGTTAGAGTTAGATTTAAAGATTGGATTAGGGTTAGTGTTAGGTTTATGGTTAGGTTTTGGTTAGGGTTACGTTTAGTGATAGGGTTAGCGATAGTTTTAGTGTTAGGGTTAGGGGTAGGGGTAGGGTTAAGGTTAGTGTTAGGGTGAGATTTAGGGTTAGGGTTAGGATTAGTCTTACAGTTACGTTTATGGTTATGCTTTATGATTACTGGTTACTGCTTAGTGTTACTGGTTACTGGTTACTGGTTACTGGTTAGGGTTAGTGGTTAGTGGTTACTGGTTGCTGGTTAGGGTTAGGGTTTGTGTTACAGTTAGGATTAGGGATACGGTTAGCATTAGTGTTAGGGTTAATGTTATGGTAAGGGTTAGGGTTAGTGTTAGTGGTAGGGTTAGGGTTAGGTTTAGGGTTAGATTTAGGTTTAGGGTTAGCTTTAGTTTTAGGCTTAGGTTTAAGGTTAGGGCTAGGGTTTAGGTAACCTTTAGGTTAAGGTTAGGGTTAGGTTTAGAATTAGGTTTAGTGTTAGGGTTAGGATTAGGGTTAGGGTTAGGTTTAGGGTTAGGGTTAGCGTTAGCGTTAGGGTTTGGTTTAGGGTTGAGTTTAGGACGAGGGTTAGCTTTAGGGTTAGGGTAAGGGTTAGGGTTAGGGATAGGGTTACATTTATGGTTAGGGTTAGGTTTAGTGTTACAGTTACGTTTACGGTTATGTTTTATGATTACTGGTTACTGGTTAGGATTACTGGGTTAGGGTTAGTGTTAGGGTTTGTGTTAGGGTTATGTTTATTGTTACTGGTTTAGGGTTATCATTACTGGTTACTGGTTACTTTTTAGAGTTACTGGTTAATAATTCCATCTTAGGGTTAGGGTTAGGGTTATGTTTTATGATTACTGGATACTAGTTAGGGTTACTAGTTACTGGTTACTCGTTAGAGTTAGGGTTAGTTTTTGTTTTATGATTTCTGGTTACTAATTAGGGTTACTGGTTACTGGTTAGGGTTAGGGTTAGGTTTATTTTAAGGTTTAGGGTTATGGTTAGCGTTAGTGTTATTGTTAGCATTAGGTTTAGGGTTAGGGTTATTGTTAGTGTAAGCTTTAGGGTTAGGGTTAGGTTTAAGTTTAGAGTTAGGGTTAGGGCTAGGTTTAGGGTTGGGGTTAGTATTAGGGTTAGTGTTAGGTTTATCGCTAGTGTTATGGTGAGGATTAGGGTTAGGGTTAGGGTTCGGGTTAGGTTTTTTGTTAGGGGTAGCGTTAGGTTTATGGTTAGGCTTAGGGTTAGGGTTAGCATTAGCGTTAGGGTTACCGTTAGGGTTTGGGTTAGGGTTGGTTTTAGTGTTATGTTTTATGTTACTGGTTACTGGTTAGGGTTTCGGCTTACTGGTTACTGGTTAGGGTTACTGGTTACAGTTTAAAGGTTACTGGTTTGTGGTTACTGGTTAGGGTTAGGGTTAGGTTTATGATCAAGGTTAGGGTTAGTGTTATGTTTAGGGTTAGCGTTAGCGTTATGGTTATGGTTAGGGTTGGGGTTAGGGTAAGGGTAAGTGTTAGCGATAGGTTTAAGGTTAGGGTTAGGTGAGGGTCAGGGTTATGGTTTATGATTACTGGTTTCTGGTTAGGCTTACTGGTTACTGGTTAGGGTTACTGGTTAGTGGTTACTGATACTGGTTATGGTTATGGTTAGGGTTAGCATTAGCGTTAGTGTTAGGGCAAGGGTTAGGGTTAGGTTTAGTGTTAGTGCTAGTGTTAGGGTTAGGATTATGTTTAGCTTTAGGGTTATATTTATGGTTAGTGTTAGGGTTAGCGTGTGGCTTAGGTTTAGGGTTAGGGTTATGTTTCATGATTACTGGTTACTGGTTCAGGTACTGGCTACTGGTTACTGGTTAGGTGTACTTTTTACTGTTTATTGGTTACTGTTTACTGGTTAGGTTTAGTCTTACCTTTTATAATTACTGGTTACTGGTTAGTGTTACTGGTTACTGGTTAGAGTTATAGGTTACTGGTTACCAGTTAAGGTTAGGGTTAGGCTTAGGATTAGGGTTAGGTTTAGGGTTAGGGTCTGGTTTAGCGTTAGTGTAAGGGTTAGGGTTACTTGTTACAGGTTATTGGTTAGGGTTAATGGTTAATGGTAACTGGTTACTTGTTAGTGTTAGGGGTAGGGTTATGGTTATGGTTAGTGTTAGGGTTTGGGTTAGGTTTAAGTTTAGGGTTAGGGTTAGTGTTAGGGTTAGGGTTAGGGTTAGGTTTAGGGTTAGGGTTAGGTTTAGGGTTAGTGTTAGGGTTATGGTTAAGGTTTTTAGGGATAGGGTTTGCGTTACTGTTAGGGATAGATTTAGGGTTAAGGTTAGGGTTAGGTTTAGGTTTAGGGTTAGGGTTATGGTTATGGTTAGGGGTTAGGGTTAGGGTTTAGTGTTATGCTTAGAGTTAGGGTTTAGGGTTAGGGTTTAAGGTTTGGGTTTAGTGTTAGGCTTAGAGTTAGGGTTTAGTGTTAGGATTAGGGTTAGGGTTAACATTAGGCCTAGTGTTAGGATTAAGGTTAGATTTAGGGATAAGGTTAGGGTTACGGTTAGGGTTGGTGTTAGTTTTATGGTTAGGTTTAGGATTAGGGTTAGCGTTAGTGTTAGGGTTAGGTTTAGGCTTAGGTTTAGGATTAGGGTTAAGTTTATTTTTTATGTTTACTGGTTACTGCTTAGGGTTACTCGTTACAGGTTACTTGGTTAGGATCACTCGTTACCGTTTACTAGTTAGTTTTTAGGGTTAGGGTTAGGGTTAGTATTAAGGTTAGGTTTAGGGTTATATTTTATGATTACTGGTTACTGGTTAGGGTTAGGGTTAGGGTTAGGGTTAGGTTTAGGGTTTGGTTTAGGGTTAGGGTTTGGATTAGGTTTAAGGTTAGGGTTAGTGTTAGTGTTAGGGCAAGGGTTAAGGTTAGGGTTATAGTAAGTGTTAGGGTTAGGGTTAAGGTTTTTAGGGATAGTGTTTGCGTTAGTTTTAGGGTTAGTTTTATGGTTAGGGTTAGTGTTTTGGTTAGGGGTTAGGGTTAT
This sequence comes from Alexandromys oeconomus, assembly GCA_963919705.1. Classification (NCBI taxonomy): domain Eukaryota; kingdom Metazoa; phylum Chordata; class Mammalia; order Rodentia; family Cricetidae; genus Alexandromys; species Alexandromys oeconomus. The sequence goes on along the minus strand of CAWTZB010000022.1, from coordinate 159,278 downwards.
GGTCAGGGTTTAGTGTTAGGCTTAGAGGTAGGGTTTAGTGTTAGTGTTAGGCTTAGGGTTAGGTTTAGGTTTAGCATTAGTGTTAGGGTTTGGGTTAGTGTTAGGTTTAGCATTAGGGTTAGGGTTAGGGTTAGGGTTAGGTCTAGGTTTTGGATTGAGGTTAGGGTTAGTGTTATAGTTAGGGTTAGCGTTAGCGGTAGGGTTAGGGTTAGGGTTGGGGTTAGGGTAAGGGTAAGCATTAGTGATGGGGTTAATACTAGGGTTAGGGTTATGGTTTATGATTACTGGTTTCTGGTTAGGGTTACTGGTTACTGGTTAGGGTTACTGGTTAGTGGTTGCTGGTTACTGGTGAGGGTTATGGTTAGCGTCAGCGTTAGGGTTAGGGTTAGGGCAAGTGTTAAGGTTAGGATTAGGGTTAGCATTAGGGTTAGGGTTTAGGTTTAGCTTTAGGGTTATATTTATGGTTAGTGTTAGGGTTAGGGTATTCCTTAGATTTAGAGTTACGGTTATGTTTCATGATTACTCGTTACTGGTTCGGGTACTGGTTACTGGTTACTGGTTAGGTGTACTATTTTCTTTTTATTGGTTACTGGTTCCTGTTTACTGGTTAGGGTTAGTCTTACATTTTATGATTACTGGTTACTGGTTAGTGTTACTGGTTACTGGTTACCGGCTAGGGTTCAGGGTAGGCTTAGGATTATGGTTAGGTTTAGGGTTAGGTTCTGGTTTAGCGTTAGTGTAAGGGTTAGGGTTAATCGTTACAGGTTACTGGTTAGTGTTACTGGTTACTGGTTACTTGTTAGTGTTATGGGTAGGGTTAGGGTTTGGGTTAGGGTTAAGGTTAGATTAGGGTTAGCGTTAGATTTAAGGTTAGGGTTAGGTTTAGGGTTAGGGTTAGGTTTAGGGTTAGTGTTAGGGTTATGGTTAAGGTTTTTAGGGATAGGGTTTGCGTTACTGTTAGGGATAGGTTTAGGGTTAGGGTTAGAGTTAAGGTTAGGGTTAGGTTTATGGTTAGGGTTATGGTTATGGTTAGGGGTTAGGGGTTAGGGTTAGGGTTTAGTGTTAGGCTTAGAGTTAGGGTTTAGGGTTACGGTTAGGGTTAGCTTTATAGGTAGGTTTATGGTTATTTTTAGGGTTAGGGTTAGGGTTTGGGTTAGGTTTAGGGTTAGGGATAACGTTAGGGTTAGGGTTAGCATTTGGTTTATGGTTAGGTTTAGGATTAGGGTTAGCGTTAGGGTTAGGTTTAGGATTAGGGTTAAGTTTATTTTTTATGATTACTGATTACTGCTTAGGGTTACTCGTTACAGGTTACTGGTTAGGGTTACTGGTTACCGGTTTTTGGTTACTTTTTAGTGTTAGGGGTAGGGTTAGGGTTAGTATTAGGGTTAGGTTTATGGTTATGTTTTATGATTACTGGTTACTGGTTAGGTTTACTGGTTACTGTTTAGGTTTAGGGTTACGGTTAGGTTTAGGATTTGGTTTAGGTTTAGGGTTTTTGTTAGGGTTAAGGTTAGCGTTAGGGTTAAGTTAAGGTTTAGTGTTAGGCTTAGGGTTAGGGTTATGGTTAGGGTTAGGGTAAGTGTTAGGGTTAGGGTTAAGGTTTTTAGGGATAGGGTTTGCCTTAGTTTTTGGGTTAGTTTTACGGTTAGGGTTAGTGTTATGGTTAGGGTTTAGGGTTATGGCTAGGGTTTATTGTTAGGCTTAGAGGTAGGGTTTAGGGTTAGGGTTAGGTTTAGGGTTAGGTTTAGGTTTAGCATTAGTGTTAGTGTTAGGGTTAGGGTTAGCGTTAGCATTAGGGTTAGGGTTAGGGTTAGGGTAGGTTTAGGGTTAGGGTTAGGGTTAGGATTAGATTTAGTGTTAGTTTTAGAGTTAGGGATACGTTAGGGTTAGTGTTAGGGATAGCATTAGGGTTAGGGTTAGCGTTGTGGTTAGGGTTAGGGTTGGGCTTAGGGTTAGGGTTAAGTTACGTTTACCGTTAGTCTTAGGGTTAGGGTTAGGGTTAGCGTTAGGATTAGGGTTCTGGTTACGGTTATTTTTTATGATTACTGGTTACTGGTTGTGGTTACTGGTTACTGGTTTCTGGTTAGGTTTAATGGTTAATGGTTACTGATTACTGGTTAGGGTTACTGTTTATTGTTTACTGGTTAGGGTTACAGGTTACTGGTTACTGTTTAGGGTTAGGGTTAGGTTTCGCTTTAGGGTTAGAATTAATTTTAGGGTTTTGGTTGGGTTAAGTATGTTTTATGATTACTGGTTACTGGTTATGGTTACTGGTTACTGGTTAGTTGTTCATGTTACTGGTTACAGTTTATTTTTTACTGGTTAGGGTAAGAATTAGGTTTAGGGTTAGCGTTAAGGTTACGGTTAGGTTTAGCGTTAGGTTTATGATGAGGGTAAGTATTAGGGTTAATGTTAGTTTAGCCTTCGGGTTAGGGTTAGGTTTAGTGTTAGGGTTAGCGTTAGGTTTACGGTTCGGGTTAAGGTTAGGGTTATGTTTAGCGTTAGGGTTAGGGTTAGGTTTTGGGTTATGTTTTATGATTACTGGTTACTTGTTATGGTTACTGGTTACAGTTTACTTGTTACTGTTTACTGGTTAGGGTTAGTGTTATGGTTAGGGATAGGGTTAGGGTTAGGGTTACCATTATCGTTAGGTTTAGTGTTAGGCTAAGGGTAAGCGTTAGCGATAGGTTTAAATTTAGGGTTAGTGTTTTTGTTAGGTTTAGGGTTAGGTTTAGGATTTTCATTAGGGTTAGGGTGAGCGTTAGGGTTAGGTTTAGCGTTAGGGTTATCGTTAGGGTTAGGGATAGCATTAGGGTTAGGGTTAGTGTTATGGTTTGCTTTATGGTAAGGTTAATGTTACGGTTGCGGTTATGGTTATGGTTAGTGTTAGGGTTCGAGAGAGTTGTTGAAATAGGAGCGGCGGGGCTGTGTCCCCAGCACCCTGGCCGCCTGCTATCTCATGCCAGAAATAACAACACCCAAATTTTATTATTTTAAACACTGCTTGCCCATTATATCTAGCCTCTTCTCAGCTAACTCTCGCACCTGGACTAGCCCATTATTAATGTGTGTAAGCACCCAACGCTGTGCTTACCGGGAAGATTCTAGCCTCTGTCCATCCTGGGTTGGAGCTTCCTGGGTGAGCAGAGTCTGGCGCTGTCGAGTTGGTCTGAGGAGTCTTACCTCACCTCCTCTTCCTCCTGTTTACTCCTCGCACCTATGTTTTAACCTATCAGGGCAAGCAGTTTCTTTATTTAATTAACCAATGAAATCAACAGATTGATATATGACACTCCCACATCACTTCCCCTTTTTCTGTTTAAACAAAAAAAGAAGGCTTTAACTTTAACGGAGCAAAATTACATATAACAAAACAGTTATCAAGTAAAAGTTACAATAATCTATATCATAACTAAGGAAAACAATAACTATAACTATAACTAACTATTCTTAGCTCCATCAAAGACTCCAGAAAGATATAATATTACCTAAGCAAACAAGAAATCCAAAACTCTAGAAATGACAGAGACATCTCGCTGCCTGGACAGTCACCCAAAGTTCCTCTGTACCGTTGGGGCATCCATCTTCGGCCTACAGGCCAATAGTTTCCAGCAGACATTTCCACAAAGCAGGAAATTTCAAAGACAGTCACTATCTGCTTGTCCTGAAGAATGTCTTGCAGACTCTTTTATGAATCAGGAACCCCAAAATGTCATCTCACCTTTAGGCAAGTTCAGCAGTCCTCTCTCTGAGGGTTCTCTGTGTCCAGTTTATGCAATAATCCAGGCAAGAGCAGTTTCTTTCCCAAATGGCTATCAAACTCCATAAGGATACTTTTCTATGCCCATCTGCCTTTTTAAGTAGATTGGTGCGGCCAGGAGCAGAATGTCTCATTGTCATGAAAAGTCCTACGTTATTAAAATATTTTAAATTCCATATTCTATAATCTTTGAAAAATATGAAGAATGCCTATCTAAAATATATCTATGCACATCTAGAAAATCTTAACTAACATGACTACAAGCTTGACTATTATTGATTATCCATTAATAACCTATATACATTACATTTTTAAATGAACTACACAATCACAATAACTTAATAAAGGTCAGAAATACATATACATATAACAAAACTGACCTTAAATCTCTATCAATAAAGCAAAATCTATACTAATGCAAATTATTCATATCTATATCATATCCTCCTTTAAATGTAAAAGAAAATTTATAAACCATATTTGGGAACATGGGCGCAGTTTTTTCTCTCCAAACTGCTTCCTGCTGAATGGGGGCATCGTTTATTAGGTCTTTCATGGTATAACCTGTGTGCTAGTTTCATCTCAGTTGGCAGTTGAGCAAAGCAATTTTCTGAAAGTGTTCACAGCAACCCTTCAGGAGGGTGTGGTCCATCATACCATATCGGGATAGAAGAAATGAACAGGGTCTCATCCTCTGTGAAAACAAAATAGGAAACTCCTTTAGAAAGCATCATGTCCTTAGATCCACATTTCAAAGTCAAGGCATCAAAATCTCTACATTGGATTAGTTCAGCAGCATTTATAAACAAATCTCTTTTAGCATCTGTTGCTCCTTCCTCAGCATTCAAACAATTCAAAGAGAGCATAATAGTATACAGTATCAAGATTCTCTGTGTATTTTCCATCTTTGTACGCTTTATTTTAACCCCTATTTCGTTTATTTTTACTTTTATTTTATATTCTCTGTATCTCTTTGACCTGGAATAACTCTGTAGACCAGGCTCTCTTTGAACTCTCAGAGATCCGCCAGTCTCTGCCTCACAGGCATTGGGATTAAAGGTGTTTGCTACTACACCTTGAACTCACAGAGATCTGTTTGTCTCTGCCTTCTAGGCACTGGGATTAAAGGCGCTTGCTACCACACCTTGAAGTCACAGAGGTCAATCTCCCTCTGCCTCCCAAGTGTTGGGATTAAAGGCGTGTACTACCACACACAACTTCTCTTTTTCTTACTTTTTTTTTTACTTTAAGAATTTTAACTTTTAGTCTGCATACATTTTTAACACTGTAAATCATTTAAAAATTTTCTTTGTCTTTGAATCTCTCTTTACTATATATCTCTCTTTTTCTGAACACATGAGTCTTTAATTTACTGAGCAATGATGGAGGAAGTTCATTGAGCAATAAAGAAACTGCTTGGCTGGCCCTGATAGGTTAAAGCATAGGTGGGAGAAGTAAACAGAATAGGATGCTGGGCGGAAGAGGAAGTGAAGTCAGACTCTGCTCTGCTCCTGGAGAGACCCGACAGCTCTGCTCTTTAGAGCAGAGATGCCAAGCTCCGCTCTCCCAGGCAGCTTCGACCCAGGATGGACGGAGGCTAGAATCTTCCCAGTAAGCGCACCTTGGGGTGCTTAAACACATCATTAGAAATGGGCTAGTCCAGGTGCGAGAATTAGCCTGTAAGGGCTAGGGTTCATGGGCCAAGCAGTGTTTAATTGAATACAGTTTTTGTGTTGTTATTTCGGGCATGAGCTAGCAGGCGGCCAGTGTGCTGGGGATACAGCCCTGCCGCTCTTATTTCAACAGGTTACGTGTACTATTTACTGGTTATTGATTACTGGTTACTAGGTTAGGGTTAGTCTTATGTTTTAGGATTACTGGTTACTGGTTTCTGGTTAGGGTTACTGGTTACTGGTTTCTGGTTAGGATTAGGTTAGGGTTAGGGTTGGGGTTAGTGTTAGGTTTAGCATTAGCGGTGGGAGTAGGGTTTTATGATTACTGGTTACTGGTTAGGGTTACTGGTTTCTGGTGACTGATTAGAGTTACTGGTTATTGATTACATCTTTTGTTTAGGGTTAGTGTTAGTGTTATATTTTATGATTACTAGTTACTGGTTAGGGTTAGTGGTTACTGGTTACTGATTATGGTTACTGGTTACAGGTTACTGGTTACAGGTTAGGATTAGGGTTTGTTTTAGGGTTAGGGTTAGGATTATGTTAGGTTTAGGTTTAGGGTTAGGGTTAGGGTTAGGGTTATGTATTATGATTAGAGGATACTGGATAGGGTTATCGGTTATTGGTTACTGGTTAGGGTTACTGGTTCCTGGTTCCTGGTTACTGGTTACTGGTTAGGGTTTGTGTTAGGGTTAGGGTAGGGTTAGCGTTAGGGTTAGAGTTAGGGTTAGGTTTATTGTTATGTTTTATGATTACTGGTTAGTGATTAGGGTTCCTGGTTACTGGTTACTGTTTAGGAGTACTGGTTACTGGTTACTGGTTACTGGATGTTGGTTACTGGTTACTGGTTAGGGTTAGGGTTATGTTTTATGATTACTGGTTATTAGTTAGGGTTACTCGTTACTAGTTACTGGTTAACTTTAGTGGTTATTGGTTACTAGTTACAAGTTAGTTTTAGGGTTAGGGTGAGATTTAGGGGTAGAGTTAGGGTTAGGGTTATGTTTTATGATTACTGGTTACTGGTTAGTGTAACTGGTTACTGGTTAGGTTTAGGGTTAATGTTAGGGTTAGGGTTAGGTTTAGTGTTAGCGTTAAGATTAGGGTTAGCATTAGGTTTAGGGTTAGGATTATGATTACTAATTAAGGGTTAGGGTTACTGGCTACTGGTTACTGGTTAGAGTTACTGGTTACTGATTACATCTTAGCATTAGGGTTATAATTAGGGTTATGTTTTATGATTACTGGTTATTCTTTAGGGTTACTGGTTACTAGTTACTGGTTAGTGTTACTGGTTACTGGTTACTGGTTATGGATTAGGATTAGGGTTTGTGTTTGGGTTAGGGTTAGGGTTAGGTTTAGGTTTAGTGTTAGTGTTAGGGTTAGGGTTAGGTTTGGGTTTGGGTTAGGGATAGCATTAGGTTAGGGTTAGCGTTAGGTTTAAGGTTAGGGTTAGTGTTAGGCTTAGGGTTATGGTTAGGCTTAGGCTTTGGCATAGGCTTAGGGTTAGCGTTAGGTTTAGGATCAGGGTTAGTGTTATGGTTAGGGTTAGGGTTAGAGTTAGGGTTAGGGTGAGGGTTAGGGTTAGAGTTAGCGTTAGGGTTAGGGTTAGATTTATTTTTATGTTTTATGATTACTGATAACTGAATACGGTTACTGGTTACTATATAGGAGTACTGGTTACTGGTTATTGGTTAATTGTTACTGGTTAGGGTTAGGGTTAGGGTTATGTTTTGTGATTACTGGTTACTAGTAAGCGTTACTCCTTACTAGTTACTGATTAATTTTCCTGGTTATTGGTTACTGGTTAGGGGTTAGTTTTAGGGTTAGGGTAAGGTTTAGGGTTAGAGTTAGGGTTATTGTTATGTTTTATGATTACTGGTTAGTGTTTAAGGTAACTGGTTAATGGTTAGGTTTAGGGTTAGTGTTAGAGATAGAGTTAGGGTTAGGGTTAGGGTTAGGTTTTGGGTTAGGGTTAGGGTTAGGGTTAGAGGTAGGTGTAGGGTTATGGTTGGGTTTAAGGTTAGGTTTAGGGTTAGCGTTAGGGTTAGGGTTAGGGTTAGGTTTAGGGTTAGGTTTAGGGTTAGGGTTAGAATTAGGGTTATTTTTAATGATTACTGGTTACTGGTTAGGGTTACTGGTTAGTAGTTACTGGTTACTTGTCAGGGTTTGGGTTAGGGTTAGTGTTAGAGTTAGTGTTAGGGTTAGGGTTAGCGTTAGTTTTATGTTTATGATTACTGGTTAAGGGTTAGGGTTACTGTTTACTGGTTACTGGTTAGAGTTACTGGTTATTGATTAAATCTTAGGGTTAGGGTTAGTGTTAGGCTTAGGGTTAGCGTTAGTGTTAGAGTTAGGGTTAGGATAAGGGTTAGTGTAAGGTTAGCATTAAGGTTAGGGTTAGGGTTAGTGTTAGGGTTAGTGTCAGGTTTAGTGTTAGGTTTAGGGTTAGATTTATTCTCATATTTTATGAATACTGGTTACTGAATATGGTTACTGTTTACTATATAGGAGTACTGGTTACTGGTTACTGGTTATTGGTTAATTGTTACTGGTTAGGGTTAGGGTTTGAGTTATGTTTTATGATTATTGGTTACTAGTTAGCATTACTCGTTACTAGTTACTGGTTAATTTTACTGGTTATTGGTTACTGGTTATGGGTTAGTTTTAGGGTTAGGGTGAGGTTTAGCGTTAGAGTTAGGGTTAGGGTTATGTTTTATGATTACTGGTTAGTGGTTAGGGTAACTGGTTAATGGTTAGGTTTTGGATTAGTGTTAGAAATAGAGTTAGGTTTAGGGTTAGGGTTAGGTTTTGGGTTAGGGTTAGGGTTAGGTTCATGGTTAGGGTTTGGGTTAGCGTTAAGTCTAGGGCTAGGGTTAGGGTTAGCGTTATGTTTAGGGTTAGGGTTAGGGTTAGGGTTAGGGATATGGTTAGGTTTAGGATTAGGGTTAGGGTTAGGGTTAGGCTTTTTGGGATAGGGTTAGGGTTAGGGATATGTTTAGGGTTACGGTTACGGTTAAGGTTAGTGTTAGGGTTAGGGTAAGGATTGAAATAAGACTGGTTGGGCTGCATCCACAGCAGCCCGGACACCTGCTAGCTCATGCCCGAAATAACAACACACAAATTGTATTCTTTTAAACACTGCCTGCCCATTATATCTAGCCTCTTCTTGGCTAACTCTCGCACCTGGACTAGCCCATTTCTAATAATGTGTATTAGCACCCCAAGGTGCGCTTACAGGGAAGATTCTAGCCTACGTCCATCCTTGGTAGGAGCTGCCTGTGAGAACAGAGCCTGGCGTCTCTGCTTCAGAGAGCAGAGCTGTCGAGTCTGTCTGAGGAGTCTTACCTCAATTCCTCTTCCTCCTGTTTACTCCTCACACCTATGTTTTAATCTATCAGGGTAGTTACTGGTTAGTAGTTACTGGTTACTGGTCAGGGTTAGGGGTAGTGTTAGGGTTAGTGTTAGGGTTAGGGTTAGCGTTAGTTTTATGTTTATGATTACTGGTTAAGGGTTAGGTTTACTGCTTACTGGTTACTGGTTAGAGTTACTGGTTACTGATTACATCTTAGGGTTAGGGTTAGTGTTAGGGTTAGCGTTAGTGTTAGGGTTAGGGTTAGGATAAGGGTTAGTTTTAGGGTAAGCATTTAGGTTAGGGTTAGTGTTAGAGTTAGTGTCAGGTTTAGTGGTACGGTTAGGGTTAGGTTAGGGTTAGGGTTACGGTTATGTTTTATGATTAGCAGTTACTGGTTCAGGTACTGGTTACTGGTTACTGGTTAGGTATACTATTTACTGTTTATTGGTTACTGGTTACTGTTTACTGGTTAGGGTTAGGGTTATTCTTATGTTTTATGATTACTTGTTCCTAGATAGGGATACTGGTGACTGGTTAGGGTTACTGGTTACTGTTTAGGTTTAGGGTTAGGTTTAGGTTTAGGGTTAGCTTTAGGGTTAGCTTTAGGGTTAGGGTTGAAGTTAGGGTTAGAGTAAGCATTAGGGTTAGGTTTAGGATTAGGGTTAGGGTTAGGGTTAGGTTTAGCGTTAACGTTAGGATTAGGGTTATGGTTACGCTTACAGTTATGTTTTATGATTACTGGTTATGGTTACTGGGTTAGGGTTAGGGTTAGGGTTAGCTTTAGAGTTATGGTTATGGTTAGGGTTAGGGTTAGAGTGTGGGTTAGGGTTAGGTTTAGGTTTAGGGTTAGGGTTCGTGCAAAGATCAGTGTTAGTGTTAGAGTTAGAGTTAGGGTAAGGTTTAGGGTTAGGGTTAGCGTTATCGTTTCGGTTCGGATTAGGGTTAGGTTTAGATTGGGTTTCGGGTTAGGGTTTGTGGTAGTGTTATGTTTATGATTACTGGTGAAGGGTTAGGGTTACTGGTTACTGGTTAGAGTTACTGGTTACTGCTTACATCTTAGGGTATGGGTTAGGGTTATGTTTTATGATTACTTGTTATGGGTTAGGTTTACTGGTTACTGGTTACTGGTTAAGGTTACTGGTTACAGGTTACTGTTTACAGGTTAGGATTAGGGTTTGTTTTAGGGTTAGGGTTAGGATTATGTTAGGTTTAGGGTTAGGTTTAGGGTTAGGTTTAGGGTTAGGGTTAGTGTTAGAGTGTGGGTGAGGGTGAGGGTGAGGGTTAGGGTTAGGGTGAGGGTAAGGGTGAGGGTTAGGGCTAGGGTTAGAGTTAGGGTTATGGTGAGGGTGAGGGTGAGGATGAGGGTAAGGGTTAGGGTTAGGTTTAGGGTTAGGGTTAGGTTTAGGGTTTGGGTTAGGGTTAGGGTTAGGGTTAGGTTTAGGGTTAGGGTTAGGGTAAGGGTGAGGGTGAGGATGAGAGTGAGGGTTAGGGTTTAGGGTTAGGGTTATGGTGAGGGTGAGGCTTAGGGACAGGGATAGGGTTAGGGTTAGGGTGAGGGTGAGGGTGAGCGTGAGGGTGAGGGTGAGGCTGAGGGTTAGGGTTACTCTTAGGGTTAGGGTTAGGTTTAGGTTTAGGGTGAGGGTTAAGTTTAAGGTTAGGGTGAGGGTGAGGGTTAAGGTTATGTTTAGGGTTAGGGTTAGGTTTATGGTGAGGGTTAGGGTGAGGATGAGGGTGAGGGTTAGGGTTAGGGTTAGGGTTAGGTTAAGGGTGATGGTTAGGGTGAGAGTGAGGGTGAGGGTGAGCGTTAGGTTTAGGGTTAGGGTTAGGATTAGGGAGAGGATGAGGGTTAGGGTGAGGGTTAGGGTTACGGGGAGGGTTAGGGTGAAAGTTAGTGTGAGGGTAAGGATGAGGGTTAGGGTGAGGGTGAGGGTTAGGTTTAGGATTAGGGTTAGGATGAGAGTGAGGGTGAGGGTGAGGGTTAGGGTGAGGGTGAGGGTTAGGTTTAGGGTTAGGCTTAAGGTTAGGGTGAGGGTTAGGGTGAGGGTGAGTGTTAGGGTTAGGGTACGTGTTACGGTGAGGATGAGGGTGAGGGTGAGGGTTAGGGTTAGTTTTAGGGTTAAGGTTGGGGTTGGGGTTAGGGGTAGCGTTATTGTTAGGGTTAGGGTTAGGGTTAGGTTTAGGGTGAGGCTGCGGGCGAGGGTGAGTGTGAGGGTTAGGTTTATGGTTAGGGTTAGTGTGTTGGTGAGGGTAAGGGTGAGGTTTACGGTTAGGGTTAGGGTTAGAGTGAGGGTGAGAGTGAGAATGAGGGTGAATGTGAGGGTGAGGTTTAGGGTTATGGTGAGGGTGAGGGGGAGTGTGTGGGTTAGGGTTAGGCTTAGGGTTGGGGTTAGGGTGAGGGATAGGCTCAGGGTTAGTGTCAGGGTTAGGGTGAGGGTGAGGGTGATTTTGAGAGTGAGGGTGAGGGTTAGGGTTATGGTGAGTGTGAGGGTGAGGGTTATGGTTATAGTTATGGATAGGGTTAGGGTTAGGGTTAGGGAGAGGGTTAGGGTGAGGGTGAGGGTAAGGGTGAGTCTGAGGGTTAGGGTTAGGGTAGGCGTTAAGGTTGAGGTTTGGGATAGGGTTAGGGATTAGGGTTAGGGTAGGGTTAGGCTAAGTGTTAGGGTTAAGGGTAGGGTTAGGGTTAGGGTGAGGATGAGGGTGAGGGTGAGGGTTAGTGTGAGGTTTAGCGTTAGGGTTAGGGTTAGGTTTAGAATTAGGGTGAGGATGAGAGTTAGGGTGAGGGTGAGGGTTAAGGTGAGAATGAGGGTGAGGGTTTGGGTTAGGGTTAGGGGAAGGGTAAAGTTTTGGGTTTGGGTTAGGGTTAGGGTTAGGGTGAGGCTTAGGGTGTGAATGAGGGTGAGTGTGAGGGTGAGGGTTAGGGTTAGGGTTAGGGTGAGGATGATGCTGACGGTTAGTGTGAGGTTTAGGGTTAGGGTTAGGTTTAGGATTAGGGTTAGGATGAGAGTTTGGGTGAGGGTGAGAGTTAGGGTGAGAATTAGGGTGAGGGTGAGGGTGAGGGTTAGGGTTAGTGTCAGGGTTAGGGTGAGGGTAAGGGTGAGGGTGAAGTTGAGGCTTAAGGTTAGTGTTAGTTTTAGGGTTGGGGTTATGGTTGGGCTTAGGGTGAGGGTTAGGGTTAGGTTTAGGGTGAAGGTGAGGGTTAGGGTGAGGGTTAGGGTTAGGGTTAGGGTGAGGGTGAGGACTATGGTTTGGGTTATGGTGAGGGTGAGGGTGAGGAAGAGGGTGAGGGTTAGGGTTATGGTTAGGGTTAGGGTTTGGGTTAGTGTGAGGGTTAGGGTTAGGTTTAGGGATAGGTTGTGGGTGAGGGTGAGGATGAGGGTTAGGGTTCGGTATATGGTGAGTGTGAGGGTTAGGGTAAGGGTTAGGGTTAGGGTTGGTGTTAGGCTGAGAGTTAGGTTGAGTGTAGCGTGAGGGTTAGTTTAGGGTGATGTTGAGGGTGAGGGTGAGTTTGAGGGTGAGTGTGACGGTGAGGGTGAGGTTTAAGGTTAGGATGAAGGTGAGGGTTAGGTTGAGGGTGAGGGTGAGGGTGAAGGTGAGGGTGAGGGTGAGGGTTAGTATTAGGGTTAGTGTTAGGGTTAGGGTTAGCGTTAGGGTGAGGGTGAGGGTGAGGGTGATAGTAAGGTTGATGGTGAGTTTTAGGTTTAGGGTTAGGGTGAGGATGAGTGTAAGGGTGAGAGTGAGGGTTAGGGTGAGTGTTAGGGTTAGGGTTAAGGTTAGGGTTAGGGTTATGGTGAGGGTGAGGTTGAGGATGAGGGTGAGGTTGAGGGTGAGGGTTAGGGTGAGGGTGAGGGTTAGGGTTAGGGTGAGGGTGAGGTTTAGGGTTAGGGTTAGTGGTGAGTGTGAGGGTTAGGGTTAGTGTTAGGTTTAGTGGTTAGGTTTAGGGTTAAGAGTTAGGGTGAGGGTGAGGCTGAGGGTTAGGGTTAGGGTTAGGGATGAGGGTGAGGGTGATAGGTTAGGGTTAGAGTTAGGCTTAAGGTTAGGGTGAGGGTTAGGTTGAGGGTGAGGCTTAGGTTTAGCGTGCTGGGTTAGGGTGAGGATGAGGGTGAGGGTGAGGGTTAGGTTAGCGTTAGGGTTAAGGTTGGGGTTAGGGTTAGGGTTAGGGTTATTGAGATTAGGGTTAAGTTTAAGGTAGGGTTATGGTTAGGATTAGGGTGAGGCTGCGGGTGAGGGTGAGGGTTAGGGTTAGGGTTAGGTTTAGGGTAAGGGTTAGGGTTAGGTTTAGGGTGAGAGTTGAGGGTGATGCTGAAGGTGAGGCTGAGGTTTAGGGTTAGGGTTAGGGTTAGGGTTAGGGTTAGGGTTAGGGTTAGGTTTAGTGTGAGGGTGAGGTGAGATTGAGGGTGAGGTTTGGTTAGGGTTAGGGTTAGGGTTAGCGTGAGGGTGAGGGTGAGGGTGAGGTTGAGGGTTAGGTTTAGTGTTAGTGTGAGGGTTGAGGGTTAGTGTTGCAGTTAGAGTGAGGGTTAGGGTTAGGGTTAGGGTTAGGGTGAGGGTTAGGGTTACGGTTTGGGTGAGGGTTAGGTTGAGGATTAGGGTGAGGGTGAGGGTTAGGGTTAGGGTTAGGGTTAGCGTTGGTGCTTAGGGGTTAGGGTTGGGGTTAGGGTTATTGTTAGGGTTAGGCTTAGGGTTAAAGTTAGGCTGAGGGTTAGAGTGAGGGTTGAGGGTGAGTGTTAGGGTTAGGGTTAGGGTTAGGTTTAGGTTCAGGGTGAGGGTTAGTGGAGGGTGAGTGTTAGGGTTAGGTTTAGGGTTAGTTGGGTGAGCGTGAGGGTTTATGGTTAGTGTTAGGGTTAGCATTAGTGTTAAGGGTGAGGTTAGGGTTAGCGTGAGGTTGTGGGTGAGGGTTGGGTTAGGGTTAGGGTTAGGGTTAGCGTTAAGGTGAGGATAAGGGTGAGGGTGAGGGTTAGTGTGAGGTTTAGCGTTAGGGTTAGGGTTAGGTTTAAAGTTATGGTGAGTGTAGGGTTAGGGTGAGGGTGAGGTTTAGGGTGAGAATGAGGGTGACGGTTTGGGTTAGGGTTAGGGTGAGGGTAAAGTTTTGGGTTAGGGTTAGGGTTAGGGTTAGGGTGAGGCTTAGGGTAAGTGAATGAGGGTGAGTGTGAGGGTGAGGGTTAGGGTTAGGGTTAGGGTGAGGGTGAGGCTGAGGGTTAGGGTGAGGGTTAGGGTTAGGGTTAGGTTTAGGGTTAGGGTTAGGGTGAGAGTTAGGGTGAGGGTGAGGGTTAGGGTGAGGATTAGGGTGAGGGTGAGGGTGAGGGTTAAGGTTAGTGTTAGGGTTTGGGTTGTTTAGGGTTCAGTTAGGGTGAGGGTTAGGGTTAGGTTGAGGCTTAAGGTTAGTGTTAGTTTTAGGGTTGGGGTTATGGTTGGGCTTAGGGTGAGGGTTAGGGTTAGGTTTAGGGTGAAGGTGAGGGTTAGGGTGAGGGTTAGGGTTAGGGTTAGGGTGAGGGTGAGGACTATGGTTTGGGTTATGGTGAGGGTGAGGGTGAGGAAGAGGGTGAGGGTTAGGGTTATGGTTAGGGTTAGGGTTTGGGTTAGTGTGAGGGTTAGGGTTAGGTTTAGGGATAGGTTGTGGGTGAGGGTGAGGATGAGGGTTAGGGTTCGGTATATGGTGAGTGTGAGGGTTAGGGTAAGGGTTAGGGTTAGGGTTGGTGTTAGGCTGAGAGTTAGGTTGAGTGTAGCATGAGGGTTAGTTTAGGGTGATGTTGAGGGTGAGGGTGAGTTTGAGGGTGAGTGTGACGGTGAGGGTGAGGTTTAAGGTTAGGATGAAGGTGAGGGTTAGGTTGAGGGTGAGGGTGAGGGTGAAGGTGAGGGTGAGGGTTAGTATTAGGGTTAGTGTTAGGGTAAGGGTTAGCGTTAGGGTGAGGGTGAGGGTGAGGGTGATAGTAAGGTTGATGGTGAGTTTTAGGTTTAGGGTTAGGGTGAGGATGAGTGTAAGGGTGAGAGTGAGGGTTAGGGTGAGTGTTAGGGTTAGGGTTAAGGTTAGGGTTAGGGTTATGGTGAGGGTGAGGTTGAGGATGAGGGTGAGGTTGAGGGTGAGGGTTAGGGTGAGGGTGAGGGTTAGGGTTAGGGTGAGGGTGAGGGTGAGGTTTAGGTTTAGGGTTATGGTGAGTGTGAGGATTAGAGTTAGTGTTAGGTTTAGTGTTAGGTTTAGGGTTAGAGTTAGGGTGAGGGTGATGCTGAGAGTTAGGGTTAGGGTTAGGATGAGGGTGAGGGTGATAGTTAGGGTTAAAGTTAGGCTTAAGGTTAGGGTGAGGGTTAGGGTGAGGGTGAGGCTTAGGTTTAGCGTGCGGGTTAGGGTGAGGATGAGGGTGAGGGTGAGGGTTAGGTTAGCGTTAGGGTTAAGGTTGGGGTTGGGGTTAGGGTTAGGGTTAGGGTTATTATTAGGGTTAAGTTTAAGAATAGGGTTATGGTTAGGATTAGGGTGAGGCTGCGGGTGAGGGTGAGGGTTAGGGTTAGGGTTAGGTTTAGGGTAAGGGTTAGGGTTAGGTTTAGGGTGAAGTTGAGGGTGATGCTGAAGGTGAGGCTGAGGTTTAGGGTTAGGGTTAGGTTAGGGTTAGGGTTAGGGTTAGGGTTAGGGTTAGGTTTAGTGTGAGGGTGAGAGTGAGATTGAGGGTGAGGATGTTGGTTAGGGTTAGGGTTAGGGTTAGCGTGAGGGTAAGGGTGAGGGTGAAGTTGAGGCTTAAGTTTAGTGTTAGTGTAAGGTTGGGGTTAGTGTTGCAGTTAGAGTGAGGGTTAGGGTTAGGGTTAGGGTTAGGGTGAGGGTTAGGGTTACGGTTTGGGTGAGGGTTAGGTTGAGGATTAGGGTGAGGGTGAGGGTTAGGGTTAGGGTTAGGGTTAAGGTTGGGCTTGGGGTTAGGGTTAGGGTTAGGGTTATTGTTAGGGTTAGGCTTAGGGTTAAAGTGAGGCTGAGGGGTAATGGTGAGGGTGAGGGTGAGTGTTAGGGTTAGGGTTAGGGTTAGGTTTAGGTTCAGGGTGAGGGTGAGGGTGAGGCTGAGTGTTAGGGTTAAGTTTAGGGTTAGTTTGAGTGTGAGCGTGAGGGTTTATGGAGTTAGGGTTAGGGTTAGGGATAGTGTGAGGGTGAGAGTGAGGGTGAGCGTGAGGGTGTGGGTGAGGGTGTGGGTTAGGATTAGAGTTAGGGTTAGCGTGAGGGTGAGGGTGAGGGTGAGGGTGAAGCTTATGTTTAGTGTTAGGGTTAGGTTTGTGGTTAGGGTGGCGGTTAGGGTGAGGGTTAGGGTTATGGTTAGGGTTAATGTTAGGTTTAGGGTGAGGGTGAGGGTTAGGGTTAGGGTGAGGGTTAGGTGAGGGTGAGGATTAGGGTTAGGTTTAAAGTTAGGGTTAGGGTGAGGTTGAGGGTGAGGCTGAGTGTGAGGGTTAGGGTGAGGGTTAGGGTTAGTGTTAGGGTTAGGTTTAGGATGAGGGTGAGGCTGAGGGTTAGGTTTAGGTTGAGGGTGAGGGTGTGGGTAAGGGTGAGGGTGAGGGCGAGTTTTAGGGTTAGTGTTGGGGTAGGGTTGCGGTTAGGGTTAATGTGAGAGTGAGGGTGAGAGTGAAGGTGAGGGTGAGGGTGTGGGTTAGGGTTAGGGTTAGCGTGAGGGTGAGGGTGAGGTTGAAGGTGAGGCTTAAAGTTAGTGTTAGGGTTTAGGTTATGGTTAGGGTTGCTGTTAGGTGAGGGTTAGGGTTAGGTATAGGGTAAGGGTTAGGGTTAGGGTTAGGGTGAGGGTTAGGGTGAGAGTTACGATTAGGGTTAGGTTGAGCATGAGGGTTAGGGTTAGGTTTAGAGTTAGGGTTATGGTGAGGGTGAGGTTGAGGATGAGGGTGCGGGTAAGGGTGAGGGTGAGGGTGAGGGTGAGGGTGAGTGTTAGTGTTAGGGTTAGGTTTAGGGTGAGGGTTAGGATTAGGGTTAGGGTTAGGGTTAGGTTTAGGGTGATGGTGAGGGTGAGGGTGAGCCTGAGGGTGAGGCTGAGGGTTAGAGTTAGGGTGAGGGTGAGTGTGAATTTTAGAATTAGGGTTAGGACTAGTGTGAGGGTGAGGGAGTGAGGGTGAGGTTGAGGGTGTGGGTTAGGGTTAGGGTTAGGGTTAGGGTTAGGATTAGCATGAGGGTGAGGCTGAGGTGAGAGTGAGGGTGAGGTTGAAGGTGAGTCTCACGTTTAGTGTTAGGATTAGGGTTGGGGTTAGGGTTGCGGTTAGGGTGAGGGTTAGGATGAGGCTTAGGTTTAGGGTTCGGGTTTGGGTTGGGTGAAGGTGAGGGTGAGGTTTAGGGTGAGGGTTATTGTGAGAGATAGTGTGTGGGATAGCATGACGGTTAGGTTTAGAATTAGAGTTAGGGTTAGGGTGAGGTTGAGGTTTAAGGTGAGGGTGATGATTAGGGTTAGGATTAGGGTGAGGGTTAGGGTTAGGTTTAAGGTTAGGGAGAGGGTGAGGGTGAGGGTTAGGGTGGGGGTGTAGTGAGAGTAAGGGTTAGGATTAGGGTTAGGGTTAGGGTGAGTGTTAGGGTTAGGGATAGGGTTAGGGTTCGAGTTAGGGTGAGGGTGAGGTTGAGGGTGAGGCTGAGAGTTAGGGTTAGTGTTTGGGTTAGGGTTAGGTTTAGGATTAGGGTGAAGGTGAGGGTGAGTGTTAGGTCGAGGGTTATTGTGAGGGTTAGGGTGAGGGTTAGGGTTAGGTTTAGGGTTAAGGTGAGGGTGAGGGTTAGGGTGAGGTTTAGGGTGAGGTATAGGATGAGGGTTATGTTTAGAATTAGGGTTAGGGTTAGGGTGAGGGTGAGGGTTAGGGTAAGGGTGATGATTAGTGTTAGGATTAGGGTGAGGGTTAGGGTTAGGTTATGGTTAGGGTGAGGGTGAGGCTAAGGGGTAGGGTGGGGGTGTGGTGATAGTGAGTGTTAGGGTTAGGGTTAGTGTTAGGGTTAGGTTGAGGGTTAGGGTGAGGTTTAGGGGTAGGGATAGGGTTAGGATTAGAGTTAGGGTGAGGGTGAGGGTCAGGGTGAGGAAAGGGTGAGGGTAAGGGTGTGGGTGAGGGTGAGGATGAGTGTGAGGATGAGGGTGAGTTTTAGGGTTAGGGTTAGGGTTAGGGTTATGGTTAGGGTGAGGGTGAGGGTGAGGGTGAGGCTGAGAATTAGGGTTAGGGTTAGGGTAAGGGTTAGTGTTAGGGTGAGGGTGAGGTTTAGGGTGAGGTGAGGGTGAGGATGAGGCTGAGGGTTAGGGTTAGGTTTAGGGTTAGGGTTAGGGAGAGGGTGAGTGTGAGGGTAAGGGTGAGGGTTAGGGTGAGGTTTAGGGTTAGGGTGAGGGTGAGGGTTAGGGTTAGGGTTAGGCTTAATGTTAGGGTGAGGGTTAGAGTGAGGGTGAGGGTTAGGTTTAGGGTGCGTGTTAGGGTAAAGATGAGGGTGAGCGTGAAGGTTAGGGTTAGAGTTAGGGTTAAGGTTGGGGTTGGGTTTCAGGATTGGGTTATTTTTAGGGTTACTGTTAGGGTTAAGGATAGGGTTAGGGTTAGTGTTAGGGTGAGGCTGAGTGTGAGGGTGAGGGTTAGGGTTAGGGTTAGGGTTAAGGTTAGTGTTAGGGTTAGGGTGAGGGTGAGGGTGATTGTGATGGTGAGGGTTAGGGTGAGTTTTAGGGTTAGGGTTAGGGTTAGGTTTAGTGTGAGGGTGAGTATGAGACTGAGGGTGAGGGTGAGGGTGTAGGTTAGGGTTAGGGTTCGGGTTAGCATGAGGGTGAGTGTGAGGGTGAGCGTGAGGGTGAAGTTGAGGCGTAAGGTTAGTGTTAGGTTTAGGGTTGTGATTAGGGTTGCGGTTAGGGTGAGGATTAGTGTTAGGGTTAGGGTTAGGGTTGGTGTTAGGGTTAGGGTTAGAGTGAGGGTTAGGGTTAGTTTTAGGGTGAGGGTTAGGGTTAGGGTTAGGGTGGGTGTGAGGGTAAGTGTTAGGTTTAGAGTTAGGGTTATACGAGGGTGAGGGTGAGGGTGATGGTGAGGGTTAGGTTTAGGGTTAGGGTTAAGGTTAGGGTTAGGGTTAGGATTAGGTTTAGGGTGACGGTGAGGGTGAGGCTGAGGCTGAGGGTGAGGCTGAGGGTTAGGGTTAGTGTTAGGGTTGGGGTGAGGGTGAGGGTGAGTTTTAGGGTTAGGGTTAGGGTTAGTGTGAGGGTGAGGGTGAGAGTGAGGGTGTGGGTGTGGGTTAGGGTTAGGTTTAGGGTTAGGGTTAGGATTAGCGTGACTGTGAGGGTGAGGGTGAGGCTGAAGGTGAGGCTGAAGGTTAGTGTTAGTGTTAGGGTTGGGGTAGGGTTGCGGTTAGGGTGAGGGTTAGGATGAGGCTTAGTGTTAGGGTTAGGGATAGAGTGAGGTTGAGGGTGAGGGTGTGGTTAGAGTGAGGGTTAGGGTTAGGGTTAGGGTTAGGGTGTGGGTTAGGGTGAATATTAGGGTTAGGAATAGAGTTAGGGTTAGGTTTAGGGTTAGGATTAGGGTTAGGGTTAGGGTGATGCTAAGGGTGAGGGTGAGGGTGAGAGTGTGGGTGAGTGTTAGGGTTAGGGTTAGGGTTAGGGTTAGGGTTAGGGTTAGCGTGAGGTTGAGGGTGAGAGTGAGGATGAAGGTGAGGCTTAAAGTTAGTGTTAGGGTTTGGGTTGGGGTTAGGGTTGCGGTTAGGGTGAGGGTTAGGGCTAGGTTTAGGGTTAGAGTTACGTTTAGGATTAGGGTGAGGATGAGGGTTAGGGTTAGGGTGAGGGTGAGTTTTAGGGTTAGGGTTAGTGTTAGTGTGAGATTGAGGGTGAGAGTGAGGGTGAGGTTGTGGGTTAGGGTTAGGTTTAGGGTTAGCGTGAGGGTGAGGGTGAGGGTGATGGTGAGGGTGACGGTTAGGGTGCGGTGAGGGTGAGGCTTAAAGTTAGTGTTAGGGTTTTGGTTGGTGTTAGGATTGCAGTTAGGGTGAGGGTTAGGGTTAGGGTTAGATTTAGGGTTAGGTTTAGGTTTAGGGTTAGGGTTAGGGTTAGGGTGAGGGTGAGGGTGAGGGTTAGGGTTAGTGTTAGGGTGAGGGTGAGGGTTAGGGTTAGGTTTAGAGTTAGGGTAATGGTGAGGGTGAGGATGAGGGTGAGTGTGAGTGTGAGGGTGAGCGTTAGGGTTAGGGTTAGATTTAGGGTTAGGTTTAGGGTGACGGTGAGGGTCAGGATGAGTCTGAAGGTGAGGCTGAGGGTTATTGTCAGGGTTAGGGTTAGTGTGAGGGTGAGGGTGTGGGTGAGTTTTAGGGTTAGGGTTAGGGTTAGTGTGCGGGTGAGGGTGAGAGTGAGGGTGAAGGTAGGGTGTGGGTTAGGGTTAGGATTAGGCTTAGGGTTAGGATTAGCATGAGTTTGAGGTTGAGGGTGAGGGTAAGGTTGAAGGTGAGGATTAAGATTAGTGTTAGGGTTAGGTTTGGTGTTAGGTTTGCGGTTAGGGTGAGGGTTAGGAAGAGGCTTAGGGTTGGGTTAGGTTTATGGTTAGGGTGAGTGTGAGGTTTAGGGTGAGGGTTAGTGTGAGGGATAGGGTTAGGGTTAGGGTTAGGGTTAGGGTTAGGGTTAGGGTTAGGGTTAGGGTTAGGGTTAGGGTTAGGGTGAGGGTTAGGGTGAGTATTAGGGTTAGGAATATAGTTAGGGTTAGGGTTAGGGTTAGGTTTAGGGTTAGGGTTAGGCTTAGGGTGAGGGTAAGGGTGAGGGTAAGGGTTAGGGTTAGGGTTAGGGTTATGGTTAGAATTAGGGTTAGGTTTAGGGTGACGGTGATGGTTAGGGTGAGTCTGAATGTGAGGCTGAGGGTTATTGTTAGGGTTAGGTTTAGTGTGAGGGTGAGGGTGTGGGTGAGTTTTAGGGTTAGGGTTAGGGTTAGTGTGAGGGTGAGGATGAGAGTGAGGGTGAAGGTGAGGGTATGGTTTAGGGTTAGTGTTAGGGTTAGGGTTAGGGTTAGGATTAGCATGAGGGTGAGGGTGAGGGTGAGGGTAAGGTTGAAGGTGAGGATTAAGGTTAGTGTTAAGGTTAGGTTTGGGGTTAGGGTTGCGGTTACGGTGAGGGTTAGGATGAGGCTTAGGGTTAGGGTTTGGTTTAGGGTTGGGTGAGGATTAAGGTGAGGGTTAGCGTTGGGTTAGGTTTATGGTTAGGGTGAGGGTGAGGGTTAGGGTGAGGGTTCGGGTGAGGGTTACGCTGAGGGATAGCTTGAGTTTTAGGTTTAGAAGTAGGGTTAGGGTTAGAGTGAGGTTTAGGGTGAGGGTGATGATTAGGGTTAGGATTAGGTTAGGGTTAGTGTGAGAGTGAAGGTGAGAGTGAGGGTGAGGGTGTGGGTTAGGGTAAGGGTTAGCGTGAGCGTGAGGGTGAGGGTGAGGGTGAGCGTGAAGTTGAGACTTAAGGTTAGTGTTAGTGTTAGGGTTGGGGTTAGGGTTAGCGTGAGGGTTAGGGTTAGAGTTAGAGTTAGGGCTAGGATTAGGGTTAGGGTGAAGGTGAGGGTGAGGGTGAGTTTTAGAGATAGGGTTTGGGTTAGTGTGAGAGTGAGGGTGAGAGTGAGGGTGAGGGCAAGGGTGTGGGTTAGGGTTAGGGTTAGGGTTAGCGTGAGGGTGAGGGTGAGGGTGAAGGTGAGGCTTAAAGTTAGTCTTAGGGTATGGGTTGGGGTTATGGTTGCTGTTAAGGTGAGAGTTAGGGTTAGGATTAGTGTTAGTGTTAGGGTTAGGGTGAGAGGGAGGTGTAGGGTGAGGTTGATGATGAGGGTTAGGGATATGTTTAGGGTTAGGGTTAGGGTGAAGGTTAGGGTAAGGTTGAGGGTGAGGGTGAGGATGAGGGTGAGGGTGAGTGTGAGGGTTAGTGTGAGGGTGTGGGTGAGGGTTAGGGTTAGGGTTAGGGTTAGTGTGAGGATTAGGGTGAAGGTGATGGTTAGGTTTAGGTGTAGGGTTAGGGTTTAGGTTAGGGTTAGGGTTTAGGTTAGGGTTAGGGTTAGGGTTAGGGTTAGGGTGAGGGTGAGGGTGAGGTTGAGGGTGAGGGTTAGGGTTAGGGTTAGGGTTCGGTTTAGGGTAAGGGTGACGGTGAGGGTGAGGGTGAGGCTGAGGGTTAGGGTTACTCTATGGGTGAGGGTGAAACTGAGGGTGAGGGTGTGGGTTAGGGTTAGGTTTAGTGTTAGGGTTAGGGTTAGGGTTAGGCTTAGTGTGAGGATGAGAGTGAGGGTGAGGGTGAAGTTGAGGCTTAAGGTTAGTGTTAGGGTTAGGGTTGGGGTTAGGGTTAGGTTTAGGGTTAGGGTGAGTGTTAGGGTTAGTATTAGGGTGAGGGTTTGGGTTAGGTTTAGGGTTAGGGTTAGGATGATTGTGAGCATTAGTATGAGGGTTAGGGTGAGGGTTAGGGTGAGGGTTAGGGTTAGAATTAGGGTTAGGGTTAGGGTAAGGGTGAGGGTTAGGGTGAGGGTGATGAATAGGGTTAAAGGGAGGGTGAGGGTTTGGGTTAGGTTTAGGGTTAGGGTGAGGGTGATGTTAGGGTGGGGGTGTTGTGAGAATGTGGGTTATGGTTAGGGTTTGGGTTAGGGTTAGCGTGATGGTTAGGGTGAGGGTGAGTGTTAGGGTTAGTGTTAGTATTAGAGTGAGGGTGAGAGTTAGGGTGAGGGTTAGGGTTAGCGTGAGGGTTATGGTTAGGGTGCGGGTTAGGGTTAGTAGGAGGGTGAGGGTGAGGCTTAGGGTTAGGGTAAGGGTGAGGGTTAGAGTTAGTGTTAGGGTTAGTGTTAGTGTTAAGAGTGGGGTTGGGGTTAGGGTTAGGGTTATTGTTAATGTTAGGGTTTGGGTTAGTTTTATGGTTAGTGTTAGAGTTAGGGTTAGGGTGAGGCTGAGGGTGAGGGTGAGGGTTAGGGTTATGGAGAGGGGGAGGGTTAGGGTTAGGCTTAAGGTTATGGTGAGGGTTAGGGTTATTGTGTGGGTAGGTTGAGGGTGAGGGTTACAGTTAGGGTTAGGGTAAAGGTGAGGGTTATGGTTATGGTTAGGGTTAGGGTTAGGCTTAGGATTATGGTGAGGGTGAGGGTAAGGATGAGGGTGAGGGTGAGGGTTAGGTTTAGTGTTAGGGCTAGTGTTAGGGTGAGGGTGAGGGTTATGGTTAGGTTTAGAGTTAGGGTGAGAGTGAGGGTGAGGGTGAGGGTGTGGGTTAGTGTTAGGGTTAGGGTTAGCGTGAGGGTGAGGGTGAGGGTGAGGGTGACGGTGAGGGTGAGGGTGAGGGTGAGGGTGAAGGTGAGGCTTAAAGTTAGCGTTAGGTTTTCGGTTGGGGTTGGGTTGCAGTTAGTGTGAGGGTTACGGTTAGGGTTAAGGTTAGGGTTAGGGTTAGGGTTAAGGTTAGTGTTAGGGTGAGGGTTAGGATTAGGGTTAGAATGAGGGTGATGGTTAGGTTTAGGTTTAGAGTTAGGGTAATGGTGAGGGTGAGGATGAGGGTGATGGTGAGGGTGAGGGTAAGGGTTAAGGTTATGGTTAGTGTTTGGGTTAGAGTTAGTTTTAGGGTGACGGTGAGGGTGAGGGTGAGGCTGAGGGTTAGGGTTAGGGTTAGGGTTAGTGTGAGGGTGAAGGAGAGTGTGAGGGTGAGTTTTAGGGTTAGAGTTAGGATTAGGGTTAGTGTGAGGGTGAGGGTTAGAATGAGTGTGAGGGTGAGGGTGTAGGTTAGGGTAAGGGTTAGGGTTAGCGTGAGGGTGAGGGTGAGGGTGAAGTTGAGACTTAAGGTTAGTATTAGGGTTAGGGTTGGGGTTAGGGTTAGCGTGAGGGTTAGGGTTAGAGTTAGAGGTAGGGCTAAGATTAGGGTTAGGATGAGGGTGAGGGTTAAGTTTAGTGTTAGGTTTAGGTTTAGGGTGAGGGTGAGGATTAAGTTTAGGGTTAGGGTTATAGTGAGGGTGAGGATGAGGGTGAGGGTTAGGGTTAGTCTTAGGGTTGGGGTTGGGGTGAGTATTAGGGTTAGGTTTAGGGTGAGGGTGAGGGTGATGTTGAGATTTGGGGTTAGGGTTAGGGTTAGGGTTAGTGTGAGGGTAAAAATGAGGGTGAGGGTGAGGGTGTGGGTTAGGATTAGGGTTAGGGTTAGCGTGAGGGTGAGGGTGAGGATGAGGGTGAAGGTGAAGCTTAAGGTTAGTGTTAGGGTTGGGGTTAGGATTAGGGTAGGGTGAGGGTTAGATTTAGGGTGAGGTTTAAGGTTAGGGTTAGGTTTAGGGTGATGGTGAGTATTAGGGTTAGGGTTAGTGTTAGAGTGAGAGTGAGGGAGAGGGTGAGGCTGAGGGTAAGGCAGAGGGTTAGGGTTAGGGTGAAGGTGAGGGTTAGGGTGAGTTTTAGAGATAGGGTTTGGGTTAGTGTGAGAGTGAGGGTGAGAGTGAGGGTGAGGGCAAGGGTGTGGGTTAGGGTTAGGGTTAGCGTGAGGGTGAGGGTGAGGGTGAGGGAGAGGGTGAGGGTGAGGGTGAGGGTGAAGGTGAGGCTTAAAGTTAGTCTTAGGGTATGGGTTGGGGTTATGGTTGCTGTTAAGGTGAGGGTTAGGGTTAGGATTAGTGTTATGGTTAGGGTTAGGGTGAGAGGGAGGTTTAGGGTGAGGTTGATGATGAGGGTTAGGGATATGGTTAGGGTTAGGGTGAGGGTTAGGGTGAGTTTGAGGGTGAGGGTGAGGATGAGGGTGAGGGTGAGTGTGAGGGTTAGTGTGAGGGTGTGGGTGAGGGTTAGGGTTAGGGTTAGTGTGAGGCTTAGGGTGAAGGTGAGGGTTAGGTTTAGGGTTAGGGTTAGGGTTTAGGTTAGGGTTAGGGTTAGGGTTAGGGTGAGGCTGAGGATGAGGGTGAGGGTGAGGTTGAGGGTGAGGGTTAGGGTTAGGGTTAGGGTTAGGGTTGGGTTTAGGGTGAGGGTGATGGTGAGGGTGAGGGTGAAGCTGAGGCTTAGGGTTACTCTATGGGTGAGGGTGAAACTGAGGGTGAGGGTGTGGGTTAGGGTTAGGGATAGTGTTAGGGTTAGGGTTAGGGTTAGGCTTAGCATGAGGATGAGAGTGAGGGTGAGGGTGAAGTTGAGGCTTAAGGTTAGTGTTAGGGTTAGGGTTGGGGTTAGGGTTAGGTTTAGGGTTAGGGTGAGTGTTAGGGTTAGTATTAGGGTGAGGGTTTGGGTTAGGTTTAGGGTTTGGGTTAGGATGATTGTGAGCATTAGTATGAGGGTTAGGGTGAGGGTTAGGTTGAGGGTTAGGGTTAGAATTTGGGTTAGGGTTAGGGTGAGGGTGAGGGTTAGGGTGAGGGTGATGATTAGGGTTGAAGGGAGGGTGAGGGTTAGGGTTAGGTTTAGGGTTAGGGTGAGGGTGATGTTAGGGTGGGGGTGTTGTGATAGTGTGGATTAGGGTTACGGTTTGGGTTAGGGTTAGTGTGATGGTTAGGGTGAGGGTGAGGGTGAGGCTGAGTGTTAGGGTTAGTGTTAGTATTAGAGTGAGGGTGAGAGTTAGGGTGAGGGTTAGGGTGAGGGTTATGGTTAGGGTGCGGGTTAGGGTTAGTAGGAGGGTGAGGGTGAGGCTTAGGGTTATGGTGAGGGTGAGGGTTAGAGTTAGTGTTAGGGTTAGTGTTAGTGTTAAGAGTGGGGTTGGGGTTAGGGTTAGGGTTATTGTTAATGTTAGGGTTAGGGTTAGGTTTATGGTTAGTGTTAGAGTTAGGGTTAGGGTGAGGCTGAGGGTGAGGGTGAGGGTTAGGGTTATGGAGAGGGGGAGGGTTAGGGATAGGCTTACGGTTATGGTGAGGGTTAGGGTTATTGTGTGGTTAGGTGTAGGGTGAGGGTTACGGTTAGGGTTAGGGTAAAGGTGAGGGTTATGGTTATGGTTAGGGTTAGGGTTAGGCTTAGGATTATGGTGAGGGTTATGGTTAGGTTTAGAGTTAGGGTGAGAGTGAGGGTGAGGGTGAGGGTGTGGGTTAGTGTTAGGGTTAGGGTTAGCGTGAGGGTGAGGGTGAGGGTGAGGGTGACGGTGAGGGTGAGGGTGAGGGTGAAGGTGAGGCTTAAAGTTAGTGTTAGGTTTTCGGTTGGGGTTGGTTTGCGGTTAGTGTGAGGGTTAGGGTTAGGGTTAAGGTTAGGGTTAGGGTTAGGGTTAAGGTTAGTGTTAGGGTGAGGGTGAGGGTTAGGGTTATAATGAGGGTGATGGTTAGGTTTAGGTTTAGAGTTAGGGTAATGGTGAGGGTGAGGGTGAGGATGAGTGTGATGGTGAGGGTGAGGGTGAGGGTTAGGGTTATGGTTAGTGTTTTGGTTAGACTTAGTTTTAGGGTGACGGTGAGGGTGAAGGTGAGGCTGAGGGTGAGGCTGAGGTTTAGGGTTAGTGTTAGGGCTAGTGTGAGTGTGAGGGAGAGTGTGAGGATGAGTTTTAGGGTTAGAGTTAGGATTAGGGTTAGTGTGAGGGTGAGGGTTAGAATGAGGGGAGGGTGAGAGTGAGGGTGAGGGTGAGGGTGTGGGTTAGGGTTAGGGTTAGGGTTAGGGTTAGGGTTAGGGATAGGATTAGCATGAGGGTGAGGGTGCGGGTGTGGGTGAGTGTGAGGTTAAGGTTGAAGGTGAGGATTAAGGTTAGTGTTAGGGTTAGGTTTGGGGTTAGGTTTGCAGTTAGGGTGAGGGTTAGGAAGAGGCTTAGTTTTAGGTTTCGGTTTAGGGTTGGGTGAGGATTAGGGTGATGGTTAGGGTTGGGTTAGGTTTATGGTTAGGGTGAGGGTGAGGGTTAGGGTGAGGGATAGCTTGAGGGTTAGGTTTAGAATTAGGGTAAGGGTTAGGGTGAGAGTGAGGTTTAGGGTGAGGGTGATGATTAGGGGTAGGATTAGGTTAGGGTTAGTGTGAGAGTGAGGGTGAGAGTGAGGTTGAGGGTGAGGGTGTGGGTTAGGGTTAGGGTAAGCATGAGGGTGAGGGTGAGGGCGAGTGTGAGTGTGAGGGTGAGTGTGAAGGTGAGGTTTAAAGTTAGTGTTAGGTTATGGTTTGGAGTTATGGTTGCAGTTAGGGTGATGGTTAGGGTTAGGATTAGGGTTAGGTTTAGGGTGAGTATTAGGGTCAGGGTTAGGGTGGGGGTTAGTGTTAGGGTTAGGGTGAGGGTGAGGGTTAGGGTTAAGGTTAGGATTAGGGTTGGGGTGAGGGTTAGGGTTAGGGTTAGGGTGAGGGTTAGGGTGAAGGTGAGGGTAAGGTTTAGGGTTAGGGTTAGGGTTAGGGTATAGGTTAGGGTTAGGGTGAGGCTGAGGGTGAGGGTGAGGGTGAGGGTGAGTGTTAGGGTTAGGGTTAGGTTTTGGGTGAGGGTGTGGGTGATGCTGAAGGTGAGGCTGAGGTTTAGGGTTACTGTGAGGGTGAGGGTGAAAGTGAGGGTGAGGGTGAGGGTGTGGGTTAGGGTTAGGTTTAGGGTTAGGGTTAGGGTTAGGGTTAACGTGAAGATGAGTGTGAGGGTGAGGGTGAGGGTGAAGTTGAGGCTTAAGTTTAGTGTTAGGGTTAGGGTTGGGGTTAGGGTGAGGTTTAGGGTTAGGGTGAGGGTTAGGGTTAGGGTTAGGGTGAGGGTGAGGGTTAGGGTTAAGGTTAGGGTTAGAATGAGGGTGAGTTTGAGGGTGAGGTTTAGGGTTAGGATGAGGGTGAGGGTTAGGGTTAGGCTTAAGGTTAGTATGAGTGTTAGGGTTAGGGTGAGGGCTAGGTTTAGGGTTAGGATTAGGGTTATGGTTATGGTTAGGGTGAGGGTGAGGGTGAGGATGAGGGTGAGGGTGAAGATGAGGGTTAGGGTTAGGGTTATGGTGAGTATGAGTGTTTGGGTAAGGGTTAGGGTTAGGGTTAGGGTTAAGTTGAGGGTGAGCGTGAGGCTGAGGGTTATGGTTAGGTTTTGGGTGAGAGTGAGGGTGAGGGTGAAGTTGAGGCTTAAGGTTAGTGTTAGGGTTAGGGTAGGGGTTAGGGTTAGGTTTAGGGTTAGGGTGAGAGTTAGGGTTAGGATTAGGGTGAGGGTTATGGTTAGGTTTAGGGTTAGGGTTAGGATGATTGTGAGCATTAGTATGAGGGTTTGGGTGAGGGTTAGGTTGAGGGTTAGGGTTAGAATTAGGGTTAGGGTTAGGGTGAGGGTGAGAGTTAGGGTGATGATTAGGGTTAAAGGTAGGGTGAAGCTTAGGGTTAGGTTTAGGGTTAGGGGGAGGGTGGTGTTAGGGTGGGGTGTTGTGAGAGTGTGGGTTAGGGTTAGGGTTTGGGTTAGGGTTAGCGTGTGGGTTAGGGTGAGGTTGAGGGTGAGGCTGAGTGTTAGGGTTAGGGTTAGTATTAGAGTGAGGGTGAGAGTTAGGTTGAGGGTTAGGGTTAGGGTGAGGGTGAGGGTTAGGGTTAGGGTGCGGTTAGGGTTAGTAGGAGGGTGAGGGTGAGGGTTAGGCTTAGGGTTAGGGTGAGGGTGAGGGTTATGTTTAATGTTAGGGTTAGCATTTGTGTTAAGGGTGGGGTTGGGGTTAGGGTTATTGTTAGGGTTAGGGTTAGGGTTAGGTTTATCATTAGGGTTAGAGTTAGGGTTAGGGTGGAGCTAAGGGTGAGGGTGAGTGTTAGGATTAGTGTCCGGTTAGGGTTAGTAGGAGGGTGAGGGTGAGGGTTAGGCTTAGGGTTAGGGTGAGGGTGAGGGTTATGGTTAGTGTTAGGGTTAGCATTAGTGTTAAGGGTGGGGTTAGGGTTAGGGTTATTGTTATGGTTAGGGTTAGGTTTATGGTTAGGGTTAGAGTTAGGGTTAAGGTGAGGCTAAGGGTGAGGGTGAGGGTTAGTTTTAGGGAGAGGGTGAGGGTTAGGGTTAGGCTTAAAGTTATGGTGAGTGTTAGGGTTAGTGTGTGTGTAGGTTTAGGGTGTGGGTGAGGGTTACGGTTAGGGTTAGGATTAAGGTGAGGGTAATGGTTAGGGTTAGGGTTAGGCTTAGGATTATGGTGAGGGTGAGGGTAAGGATGACGGTGAGGGTGAGGGTTAGGGTTAGGGTTAGGGTTAGGGTTAGGGTTAGGGTGAGGGTGAGGGTTAGGGTTAGGTTTAGAGATAGGGTGAGAGTGAGGGTGAGGGTGAGGGTGTGGGTTAGGGTTAGGGTTAGGGTTAGCATGAGGGTGAGGGTGAGGGTGACGGTGAGGGTGAGGGTGACGGTGAAGTTGAGGCTTAAAATTATTGTTAGGTTTTGGGTTGGGTTTAGGGTTGCAGTTAGGGTGAGGGTTAGGGTTAGGGTTAGGGTTAAGGTTAGTGTTAGGGTTAGGGTGAGGGTTAGGGTTAGCGTTAGGTTGAGGGTTAGGGTTAGAATGAGGGTGATGGTTAGGGTTAGGTTTAGAGTTAGGGTTATGGTGTGGGTGAGGGTGAGTATGAGGGTGATTGTGAGGGTGATGGTGAGGGTTAGGGTAAGGGTTAGGGTTAGAGTTAGGTTTAGGGTGGCGGTGAGGGTGAGGGTGAGGCTGAGGGTGAGGCTGAGGGTAAGGGTTAGGGATAGGGTGAGGTTGAGGGTGAGGGTGAGGGTGAGTTTTAGGGTTAGGGTTAGGATTAGGGTAGTGTGAGGGTGAGGCTGAGAATGACGGTGAGGGTGAGGGTGAGGGTGTGGGTTAGGGTTAGGGTTAGGGTTATGATTAGCATGAGGGTGAGGGTGAGGTCAAGGTTGAAGATGAGGATTAAGGTTAGTGTTAGGGTTAGGTTTGGTGTTAGGGTTGCGATTAGGGTGAGGGTTAGGATGAGGCTTAGGGTTAGGTTTCGGGTTAGGGTTGTGTGAGGATTAGGGTGAGGGTTAGGGTTGGGTTAGGTTTATGGTTAAGGTGAGGGTGAGGGTTAGGGTGAGGGATAGCTTGAGGGTTAGGTTTAGAATTAGGGTAAGGGTTAGGGTGAGAGTGAGGTTTAAGGTGAGGGTGATGTTAGGATTAGGTTAGGGTTAGTGTGAGAGTGAGGGTGAGAGTGAGGGTGAGGGTGAGGGTGTGGGTTAGGGTTTTTGTTAGGGTTAGCATGAGGGTGAGGGTGGGGGTGAGGTTGAAGTTGAGACTTCAGGTTAGTGTTAGGTTTAGGGTTGGGGTAAGGGCTGCGGTTAGGGTGAGGGTTAGAGTTAGGGTTAGGGTTAGGATTAGGGTGAGGGTGAGGATTAGGGTTAGTGTTAGGGTTAGGGTTATGGTGAGGGTGAGGGTGAGGATGAGGGTGTGGGTTAGGGTTAGGGTTAGGGTTAGGATTAGCATGAGGGTGAGGGTAAGGGTGAGGCTGAGGGTGAGGTTAGGGTGGGGGTGTTGTGAGAGTGTGGGTTAGGGTTTGGGTTCGGGTTAGGGTGAGGGTTAGGGTAAGGGTGAGGGTGAGGCTGAGTGTTAGGGTTAGGGTTAGTATTAGAGTGAGGTTGAGAGTTAGGGTGAGGGTTATGGTTAGGGTGAGGGTGAGGGTTAGGGTTAGGGTGCGGGTTAGGGTTAGTATGAGGGTGATGGTGAGGGTTAGGGTTAGGGTGAAGGTGAGGGTTAGGGTTAATTTTAGGGTTAGGGTTAGTGTTAAGGTTGGGGTTGGGGTTAGGATTAGGGTTATTGTTAGGGTTAGGGTTAGGGTTAGGTTTATGGTTAGGGTTAGGGTTAGGGTTAGGGTTAGGTTTATGGTTAGGGTTAGGGTTAGGGTTAGGGTTAGGGTTAGGGTTAGGGTGAGGGTGAGGGTGAGGGTGAGGGTTAGGGTTAGGGAGAGAGTTAGGGTTAGGCTTAAGGTTAGAGTGAGGGTTAATGTTAGTGTGTGGGTAGGTTGAGGGTGAGGGTGAGGGTTACGCTTAGGGTTAGTGTTAAGGTGAGGGTTATGGTTAGGGTTAGGCTTAGGCTTAGGCTTAGGATTATGGTGAGGGTGAGGGTAAGGATGAGGGTGAGGGTTAGGGTTAGGTTTAGGGTTAGTGCTAGGGTTAGGGTTAGGGTTAGGGTTAGGGTTAGGGTTAGGGTGAAGGTGAGGGTGAGGGTTAGCGTTAGGTTTAGAGTTAGGGTGAGAGTGAGGGTGAGGGTGTGGGTTAGGGTTAGGGTTAGCGTGAGGGTGAGGGTGAGGGTGAGAGTGACAGTGATGGTGAGGGTGAGGGTGAAGGTGAGGATTAAAGTTAGTGTTAGGTTTTGGGTTGGGGTTAGGGTTGCAGTTAGGGTGAGGGTTAGGGTTAGGGTTAGGGTTAGGGTTAGGCTTAGGCTTAGGTTTAGGGTGAGGGTGAGGCTGAGGGTGAGGGTGAGGCTGAGGGTTAGGGTTACTCTGTGGGTGAGGGTGAAAGTGAGGGTGAGGGTGAGGGTGAGGGTGAGGGTGTGGCTTAGGGTTAGGGTTAGGGTTAGCATGAGGATGAGAGTGAGTGTAAGGGTGAAGTTGTGGCTTAAGGTTAGTGTTAGTGTTAGGGTTGGGGTTAGGTTTAGGGTTAGGGTAGGTGTAAGGGTTAGGATTAGGGTGAGGGTTACGGTTAGGTTTAGGGTTAGGGTTAGGATGATTGTGAGCATTAGTATGAGGGTTAGGGTGAGGGTTAGGGTTAGAATTAGGGTTAGGATTAGGGTGAGGTTGAGGGTTAGGGTGAGGGTGATGTTTAGGGTTAGGTTGCGGTTAGGGTTAGTAGGAGGGTGAGGGTGAGGCTTAGGCTTAGGGTTAGGGTGAGGATGAGTGTTATGGTTAGTGTTAGCGTTAGCGTTAGTGTTAAGGGTGGGGTTGGGGTTAGGGTTATTGTTAGGGTTAGGGTTAGGGTTAGGTTTATGTTTAGGGTTAGAGTTAGGGTTAGCTTGAGGCTAAGGGTGAGGATGAGGGTTAGTGTTAGGGAGAGGGTGAGGGTTAGGGTTAGGCTTAAAGTTATGGTGAGGGTTAGGGTTAGTGTGTGGGTAGGTTTAGACTGAGGGTGAGGGTTACGGTTAGGGTAAGGATTAAGGTGAGGGTTATGGTAAGGGTTAGGGTTAGGCTTAGGATTATGGTGAGTGTGAGGGTAAGGATGAGGGTGAGGGTGAGGGTGAGGGTTAGGGTTAGTGTTAGGTTTAGGGTTAGGGTTAGGGTGAGGGTGAGTGTTAGGGTTAGGTTTAGAGATAGGGTGAGAGTGAGGGTGAGGGTGAGGGTGTGGGTTAGGGTTAGGGTTAGCATGAGGGTGAGGGTGACGGTGAGGGTGAGGGTGAAGTTGAGGCTTAAAATTATTGTTAGGTTTTGGGTTGGGTTTAGGGTTGCAGTTAGGGTGAGGGTTAGGGTTATGGTTAGGGTTAGGTTTAAGGTTAGTGTTAGGGTGAGGGTGAGGGTTAGGGTTAGCGTTTGGTTGAGGGTTAGGGTTAGAATGAGGGTGATGGTTAGGTTTAGAGTTAGGGTTATGGTGTGGGTGAGGGTGAGGATGAGGGTGATTGTGAGGGTGAGGGTGAAGGTTAGGTTAAGGGTTAGGGTTAGAGTTAGGTTTAGGGTGGCAATGAGGGTGAGGGTGAGGCTGAGGGTGAGGCTGAGGGTTAGGGTTATGGATAGGATGAGGGTGATGATGAGGGTGAGTTTTAGGGTTAGGGTTAGGGTTAGGATTATGGTTAGTGTGAGGGTGAGGGTGAGAATGAGGGTGAGGGTGAGCGTGTGGGTTAGGGTTAGGGTTATCGTTATGATTAGCATGAGGGTGAGGGTGAGGTCAAGGTTGAAGGTGAGGATTAAGGTTAGTGTTAGGGTTAGTTTTGGTGTTAGGGTTGCGATTAGGGTGAGGGTTAGGATGAGGCTTAGGGTTAGGTTTCGGGTTAGGGTTGTGTGAGGATTAGGGTGAGGGTTAGGGTTGGGTTAGGTTTATGATTAAGGTGAGGGTGAGGGTTAGGGTGAGGGATAGCTTGAGGGTTAGGTTTAGAATTAGGGTAAGGGTTAGGGTGAGAGTGAGGTTTAAGGTGGGGGTGATGATTAGGGTTAGGATTAGGTTAGGGTTAGTGTGAGAGTGAGGGTGAGAGTGAGGGTGAGGGTGAGGGTGTGGGTTAGGGTTTTTGTTAGGGTTAGCATGAGGGTGAGGGTGAGGGTGGGGGTGAGGTTGAAGTTGAGACTTCAGGTTAGTGTTAGGTTTAGGGTTGGGGTAAGGGCTGCGGTTAGGGTGAGGGTTAGAGTTAGGGTTAGGGTTAGGATTAGGGTGAGGGTGAGGATTAGGGTTAGGGTTATGGTGAGGGTGAGGGTGATGATGAGGGTGTGGGTTAGGGTTAGGGTTAGTGTTAGGGTTATGGTTAGCATGAGTGTGAGGGTGAGGGTGAGGGTGAGGTTAGGGTGGGGGTGTTGTGAGAGTATGGGTTAGGGTTAGGGTTTGGGTTAGGGTTAGCATGAGGGTTAGGGTGAGGGTGAGGGTGAGGCTTAGTGTTAGTGTTAGGGTTAGTATTAGAGTGAGGGTGAGAGGGTGAGGGTTATGGTTAGGGTGAGGGTGAGGGTTAGGGTTAGGGTGCGTGTTAGGGTTAGTATGAGGGTGATGGTGAGTTTAAGGGTTAGGGTGAAGGTGAGGGTTAGGGTTAGTGTTAGGGTTAGGGTTAGTGTTAAGGGTGGGGTTGGGGTTAGGATTAGGGTTATTGTTAGGGTTAGTGTTAGGGTTAGGTTTATGGTTAGGGTTTGAGTTAGGGTTAGGGTGAGGCTGAGGGTGAGGGTGAGGGTGAGGGTTAGGGTTAGGGAGAGGGTTAGGGTTAGGCTTAAAGTTAGGGTGAGGGTTAATGTTAGTGTGTGGGTAGATTTAGGGTGAGGGTGAGGGTTACGCTTAGGGTTAGTGTTTAGGTGAGGGTTATGGTTAGGGTTAGGCTTAGGCTTAGGCTTAGGATTATGGTGAGGGTGAGGGTAAGGATGAGGGTGAGGGTTAGGGTTAGGGTTAGGGTTAGTGTTAGGGTTAGGGTTAGCGTTAGGGTTAGGGTTAGGGTTAGGGTGAGGGTGAGGGTGAGGTTGAGGGTTAGGGTTAGGTTTAGAGTTAGGGTGAGAGTGAGGGTGAGGGTGTGGGTTAGGGTTAGGGTTAGCATGAGGGTGAGGGTGAGGGTGAGAGTGAAGGTGAGGGTGAGGGTAAGGAGGAAGGTGAGGCTTAAAGTTAGTGTTAGGTTTTGGTTTGGGGTTAGGGTTGCAGTTAGGGTGATGGTTAGGGTTAGGGTTAGGGTTAGGCTTAGGGTTAGGTTTAGGGTGAGGGTGAGGCTGAGGGTGAGGCTGAGGGTGAGGCTGAGGGTTAGGGTTACTCTGTGGGTGAGGGTGAAAGTGAGGGTGAATGTGAGGGTGAGGGTGTGGCTTAGGGTTAGGGTTAGGTTTAGGGTTAGCGTGAGGATGAGAGTGAGTGTAAGGGTGAAGTTGAGGCTTAAGGTTAGTGATAGGGTTAGGGTTGGGGTTAGGTTTAGGTTTAGGGTGAGTGTAAGGGTTAGGATTAGGGTGAAGGTTACGGTTAGGTTTAGGGTTAGGGTTAGGATGATTGTGAGCATTAGTATGAGGGTTTGGGTGAGGGTTAGGGTGAGGGTTAGGGTTAGAATTAGGGTTAGGGTTAGGGTGAGGGTGAGGGTTAGGGTGAGGTTGATGATTAGGGTTAAAGGTAGGGGAAGGTTAGGGTTAGGTTTAGGGTTAGGGTGAGGGTGAGAATGAGGGTGATGTTAGGTTGGGGGTGTTGTGAGAGTGTGGGTTAGGGTTATGGTTTGGGTTAGGGTTAGCGTGAGGGTTAGGGTGAGGGTGAGGCTCAGTGTTAGGGTTAGGGTTAGTATTATAGTGAGGGTGAGAGTTAGGGTGAGGGTTAGGGGGAGGGGGAGGGTTAGGGTTAGGGTGCCTTTAGGGTTAGTAGTAGTGTGAGGGTGAGTGTTAGGGTTAGGGTGAGGGTGATGGTTTTGGTTAGTGTTAGGGTTAGCGTTAGTGTTAAGGGTGGGGTTGGGGTTAGGGTTACTGTTAGGGTTAGGGTTAGGGTTAGGTTTATGGTTAGGGTTAGAGTTAGGGTTAGGTTGAGGCTGAGGGTGAGGGTCAGGGTTAGGGTTAGGGAGAGGGTGAGAGTTAGGGTTAGGCTTAAGGCTATGGTGAGGGTTAGGGTTAGTGTGTGGGTAGATTTAGGGTGAGGGTGAGGGTTACGGTTAGGGTTAGGGTTAAGGTGAGGGTTATGGTTATGGTTAGGGTTAGGGTTAGGCTTAGGATTATGATGAGGGTGAGTGTAAGGATGAGGGTGAGCGTGAGGGTTAGGGTTAGTGTTAGGGTTAGGGTTAGGTTTAGGGTGAGGTTGAGGGTTAGGGTTAGGTTTAGAGTTAGGGTGAGAGTGAGGGTGAGTGTGAGGGTGAGGGTTAGGGTTAGCGTTAGCGTGAGGGTGAGGGTGAGGGTAAGGGTGACGGTGAGGGTGAGGGTGAGGGTAAGGGTGACGGTGAGGGTGAGGGTGAGGGTGAAGGTGAGGCTTAAAGTTATGGTTAGGTTTTGTGTTGGGGTTAGGGTTGCAGTTAGGGTGAGGGTTAGGGTTAGGGTTAGGGTTAGGGTTAAGGTTAGTGTTAGGGTGAGGATGAGGGTGGGGGTTAGGGTTAGTTCTAGGGTTGTGTTTGGGGTGAGTATTAGGGTTAGGTTTAGGTTTTGTTTGAGGGTGAGGGTGAGGGTGATGTTGAGTTTTGGGGTTAGTGTTAGTGTTAGGGTTAGTCTGAGGGTGAGGGTTAGGGTTAGCGTGAGGGTGTGGGTGAGTTTTAGTGTTAGGGTTAGTGTGAGAGTGAGAATGAGAGTGAGGGTGTGGGTTAGGGTTAGGGTTACCATGAGGGTGAGGGTGAGGGTGAGGGTGAGGGCGAGTGTGAGGGTGAGGGTGAGGGTGAGTGTGAATGTGAGTTTTAAAGTTAGTTTTAGTTTATGGGTTGGGGTTATGGTTGCAGTTAGGGTGATGGTTAGAGTTAGGATTAGGGTTAGGTTTAGGGTGAGTATTAGGGTCAGAGTTAGGGTGAGGGTTAGGGTTAGGTTTAGGGTTAGGGTGAGGGTGAGGGTTAGGGTTAAGGTTAGGGTTAGGGTTAGGGTGAGGGTTAGCGTGAGGGTTAGGGTTAGGGATAGGTTTAGGGTTAGGGTTAGGATTAGGGTGAGGGTGAGGGTGAGGGTGAGGGTTAGGGTTAGGGTTAGGGTTAGGGTTAGGGTTAGGGTGAGGTTGAGGGTGAGTTTGAGGATGAGGGTAAGGGTGAGCCTGAGGGTTAGGGTGAGGGTGAGTGTGAGTGTGAGGGTTAGGGTTAGCGTTATGGTGAGTGTTAGGGTGAACGTGAGGGTTAATTTTAGGGTTAGGGTTAGGGTTTAGGTTAGCTTTAGGGTGAGGCTGTGGGTGAGGGTGAGGGTGAGGGTTAGGGTTAGGTTTAGGGTGAGGGTGAGGGTCAGGCTGAGGGAGAGGCTGAGGTTTAGGGTTACTGTGAGGGGGGTGGATGAAAGTGAGGGTGAGGGTGAGGGTGAGGGTGAGGGTGTGGGATAGGGTTAGGGTTAGGTTTAGAGTTAGGGATAGGATGATTGTGAACATTAGGATGATGGTTAGGGTGAGGGTTAGGGTTAGAATTATTGTTAGGGTTAGGGTGAAGGTGAGGGTTAGGGTGAGGGTGATGATTAGGTTTAAAGGAAGGGTGAGGGTTAGGGTTAGGTTTAGGGTTAGGGTGAGGGTGATGTTAGGGTGGGGGTGTTGTGAGAGTGTGTGTTAGGGTTAGGGTTTATGTTAGGGTTAGCGTGAGGGTTAGGGTGAGGGTGAGGCTGAGTGTTAGGGTTAGGGTTAGTATTAGAGTGAGGGTGAGATTTAGGGTGAGGGTTAGGGTTAGGGTGAGAGTGAGGTTTAGGGTTAGGGTGCGGGTAAGGGTTCGTATGAGGTTGAGGGTTAGGGTTAGGGTTAGGGTGAGGGTGAGGGTTAGGTTTAGTGTTAGGGTTAGCGTTAGTGTTAAGGGTGGGGTTGGGGTTAGGGTTATTGTTACGGATAGGGTTACTGTTAGGGTTAGGATTAGGGTTAGGATTAGGGTTAGGTTTACGGTGAGGGTGAGGGTGAGGCTCAGCGTGAGGCTGAGGGTTAGGGTTACTCTGTGGGTGAGGGTGAAAGTGAGGGTGAGGGTGAGGGTGTGGGTTAGGGTTAGGTTAGGGTTAAGGTTAGGTTTAGCGTTAGGATGAGAGTGAGGGTGAGGGTGAAGTTGAGGCTTAAGGTTAGTGTTAGGGTTAGGGTTGGGGTTAGGGTTAGGTTTAGGGTTAGGGTGAGAGTTAGGGTTAGGATTAGGGTGAGGGTTACGGTTAGGTTTAGGGTTAGGGTTAGGATGATTGTGAGCATTAGTATGAGGGTTTGTGTGAGGGTTAGGGTGACGGTTAGGGTTAGAATTAGTGTTAGGGTGAAAGTGAGGGTTAGGGTGATGATTAGGGTTAAAGGTAGGGTGAAGCTTAGGGTTAGGTTTAGGGTTAGGGTGAGGGTGATGTTAGGGTGGGGGTGTTGTGAGAGTGTGGGTTAGGGTTAGGGTTTGGGTTAGGGTTAGGTTAAGGGTGAGGGTGAGGCTGAGTGTTAGGTTTAGTGTTAGTATTAGAGTGAGGGTGAGAGTTAGGTTGAGGGTTAGGGTTAGGGTGAGGGTGAGGGTTAGGGTTAGCGTTCGGTTAGGGTTAGTAGGAAGGTGAGGGTGAGGGTTAGGCTTAGGGTTAGGGTGAGGGTGAGGGTTATGGTTAGTGTTAGGGTTAGCATTAGTGTTAAGGGTGGGGTGGGGGTTAGGGTTATTTTTAGGGTTAGAGTTAGGTTTATGGTTAGGGTTAGAGTTAGGGTTAGGGTGAGGCTAAGGGTGAGGGTGAGGGTTAGTGTTAGGGAGAGGGTGAGGGTTAGGGTTAGGCTTAAAGTTATGGTGAGGGTTAGGGTTAGTGTGTGGGTAGGATTAGGGTGAGGGTTACGGTTAGGGTTAGGGTTAAGGTGAGGGTTATGGTTATGGTTAGGGTTAGGGTTAGGCTTAGGATTATGGTGAGGGTGAGGGTAAGGATGAGGGTGAGGGTGAGGATTAGGGTTAGGTTAAGGGTTATGGTGAGGGTGAGGGTGAGGATGAGGGTGTGAGTTAGGGTTAGGGTTAGGGTTAGGATTAGCATGAGGGTGAGGGTGAGGGTGAAGGTGAGGTTAGGGTGGGGGTGTTGTGAGAGTGTGGGTTAGGGTTAGGGTTTGGGTTAGGGTTAGCGTGAGGGTTAGGGTGAGGGTGAGGGTGAGGCTGAGTGTTAGGGATAGGGTTAGTATTAGAGTGAGGGTGAGAGTTAGGGTGAGGGTTATGGTTAGGGTGAGGGTGAGGGTTAGGTTTAGGGTGCGGGTTAGGGTTAGTATGAGGGTGATGGTGAGGGTTAGGGTTAGGGTGAAGGTGAGGGTTAGGGTTAGTGTTAGGGTTAGGGTTAGTGTTAAGGGTGGTGTTGGGGTTAGGCTTAGGGTTATTGTTAAGATTAGGGTTAGGGTTAGGTTTATGGTTAGGGTTAGAGTTAG
This sequence comes from Alexandromys oeconomus, assembly GCA_963919705.1. Classification (NCBI taxonomy): domain Eukaryota; kingdom Metazoa; phylum Chordata; class Mammalia; order Rodentia; family Cricetidae; genus Alexandromys; species Alexandromys oeconomus. The sequence goes on along the minus strand of CAWTZB010000022.1, from coordinate 121,235 downwards.
GGTTAGGGTGAGGCTGAGGGTGAGGGTTAGGGTTAGGGAGAGGGTTAGGGTTAGGCTTAAGGTTAGGGTGAGGGTTAATGTTAGTGTGTGGGTAGGTTGAGGGTGAGGGTTACGCTTAGGGTTAGTGTTAAGGTGAGTGTTATGGTTAGGGTTAGGCTTAGGCTTAGGCTTAGGATCATGGTGAGGGTGAGGGTAAGGATGAGGGTGAGGGTTATGGTTAGGGTTAGGGTGAGGGTGAGGGTGAGGGTTAGGGTTAGGTTTAGAGTTAGGGTGAGAGTGAGGGTGAGGGTGTGGGTTAGGGTTAGGGTTAGGGTTAGGTTTAGCGTGAGGGTGAGGGTGAGGGTGAGAGTGACGGTGAGGGTGAGGGTGAGGAGGAAGTTGAGGCTTAAAGTTAGTGTTAGGTTTTGGGTTGGTGTTAGGGTTGCAGTTAGGGTGAGGGTTATGGTTAGGGTTAGGGTTAGGCTTAGGGTTAGTTTTAGGGTGAGGGTGAGGTTGAGGCTGAGGGTGAGGCTGAGGGTTAGGGTTACTCTGTGGGTGAGGGTGAATGTGAGGGTGAGGGTGTGGCTTAGGGTTAGGGTTAGTTTTAGCGTGAGGATGAGAGTGAGTGTAAGGGTGAAGTTGAGGCTTAAGGTTAGTGTTAGGGTTAGGGTTGGGGTTAGGTTTAGGGTTAGGGTGAGTGTAAGGGTTAGGATTAGGGTGAGGGTTACGGTTAGGTTTAGCGTTAGGGTTAGGATGATTGTGAGCATTAGTATGAGGGTTAGGGTGAGGGTTAGGGTGAATGTTAGGGTGAGGGTTAGGGTTAGAATTAGGGTTAGGGTTAGGGTGAGGGTGAGGGTTAGGGTGAGGTTGATGATTAGGGTTAAAGGTAGGGGAAGGTTTGGATTAGGTGTAGGGTTAGGGTGAGGGTGAGGGTGATGTTATTGTGGGGGTGTTGTGAGAGTATGGGTTAGGGTTATGGTTTGGGTTAGGTTTAGTGTGAGGGTTAGGGTGAGGGTGAGGCTGAGTGTTAGGGTTAGGGTTAGTATTAGAGTGAGGGTGAGAGTTAGGGTGAGGGTTAGGGTGAGGGTGAGGGTTAGGGTTAGGGTGCCTTTAGGGTTAGTAGAAGGGTGAGGGTGAGGGTGAGGGTTAGGGTTAGGGTGAGGGTGAGGGTTTTGGTTAGTGTTAGGGTTAGCGTTAGTGTTAAGGGTGGGGTTGGGGTTAGGGTTACTGTTAGGGTTAGGGTTAGGGTTAGGTTTATGGTTAGGGTTAGAGTTAGGGTTAGGTTGTGGCTGAGGGTCAGGGTTAGGGTTAGGGAGAGGATGAGGGTTAGGGTTAGGCTTAAGGTTATGGTGAGGGTTAGGGTTAGTGTGTGGGTAGATTTAGGGTGAGGGTGAGGGTTACGGTTAGGGTTAGGATTAAGGTGAGGGTTATGTTTATGGTTAGGGTTAGGGTTAGGCTTAGGATTATGGTGATGGTGAGTGTAAGGATGAGGGTGAGGGTGAGGGTTAGTGTTAGTGTTAGGGTTAGGTTTAGGGTGAGGTTGAGGGTTAGGGTTAGGTTTAGAGTTAGGGTGAGAGTGAGGGTGAGGGTGAGGGTGTGGGTTAGGGTTAGGGTTAGCGTGAGGGTGAGGGTGAGGGTGAGGGTGAGGGTGAGGGTTAAGGTGAGGCTTAAAGTTATGTTTAGGTTTTGGTTTGGGGTTAGGGTTGCAGTTAGGGTGAGGGTTAGGGTTAGGGTTAGGGTTAGGGTGAGGGTGAGGGTTAGGGTGAGGGTGATTATTAGGGATAAAGGTAGGGTGAGGGTTAGGGTTAGGTTTAGGGTTAGGGTGAGAGTGAGAATGATGTTAGGGTGGGGGTGTTGTGAGAGTGATGGTTAGGGTTAGGGTTTGGGTTAGGGTTAGCGTGAGGGCTAGAGTGAGGGTTAGAGTTAGGGTTAAGGATAGTGTGAGGGTTAGGGTGAGTGTGAGGGTGAGGCTGAGTGTTAGGGTGAGGGTGAGGTTTAGGGTGACGTTTAGGGTGAGGGTGAGGGTTAGGTTAGGGTTAGGGTGAGGGTGAGGGTTAGGGTTAGGGTTAGGCTTAAGGTTAGGGTGAGGGTTAGGGTGAGGGTGAGGGTGTGGGTTAGGTTAGGGTTAGGGATAGGATTAGCGTGAGTGTGAGGGTGAGGCTGAAGGTGAGGCTGAAGGTTAGTGTTAGGGTTAGGGTTGGGGTAGGGTTGCGGTTAGGGTGAGGTTGAGGGTTAGGGTTAGGGTTAGGCTTAGGCTTAAGGTTAGGGTGAGGGTTAGGGTGAGGGTGAGGGTTAGGGTTAGGTTGCGGGTTAGGGTGAGTATGAGGGTGAGGGTGCGGGTTAGGGTTAGCGTTAGGGTTAGGGTTAAGGGTGGGGTTGGGGTTAGGGTTATTGTTAGGGTTAGGGTTAGGTTTAGGTTTAGGGTTATGTTTAGAGTTAGGGTTAGGGTGAGGCTGAGGCTGAGGGTGAGGGTTAGGGTTAGTGGTAGTGTGAGGGTTAGGGTTAGGCTTAAGGTTAGTGTGAGGGTTAGGGTTAGTGTGTGGGTAGGTTGAGGGTGAGGGTGAGCGTTATGGTTAGGGGTAGGGTTAGGGTCAGGGTTATGGGTAGGGTTAGGGTTAGGGTTAAGTTTAGGGTGAGGGTGAGAGTGAGGGTGAGGCTGAGAGTTAGGGTTAGCGTTAGGGTTAGGGTTAAGGGTGGGGTTGGGGTTAGGGTTAGGGTTATTGTTAGGGTTAGGTTTAGGTTTATGGTTAGGGTTAGAGTTAGGGTTAGGGTGAGGCTGAGGGTGAGTGTTAGGGTGAGTGTGAGGGTTAGTGTTAGAATGAGGATGGGCATGAGGGTTAGTGTTAGGCTTCTTGTTAGCGTTAGGGTTAGGGTTAGGTTTAGGTTGAGGGTGAGCGTGAGGGTTAGGGTGAGCGTTAGGATGAGGGTTATGGTGAGGGTGAGGGTTAGGGTTAGGGTGATGGTGAGGGTTAGGGTTAGGGTTATGTTTAGGGATATGGTTAGGGTGAGTGTGTGAGTGAGGGTGAGGCTAAGTGTGAGGGTTAGGGTTAGGGTTAGGATTAGGGTTATGGTTATGGTTAGGGTGAGGTTGAGGGTGAGGATGAGGGTGAGGGTGAAGATGAGGGTTAGGGTTAGGGTTATGGTGAATATGAGGGTTAGGGTAAGGGTTAGGGTTAGGGTTAAGTTGAGGGTGAGCGTGAGGCTTAGGGTTAGGGTAAGGGTTACGGTTATTTTGAGAGTGAGTGTTAAGGTGAGGGTTAGGGTTAAAGTTAGGGTGACGGTTAGGGTTAGGGTTAAGCTTAAGGTTAGGGTGAGGTTTAGGGTGAGGTTGAGGGTGAGGGTGAAGGTGAGGCTTAAGGTTAGTGTTAGGGTTAGGGTTGGGGTTAGGGTTCCGGTTAAGGTGAGGCTTAGTGTTAGGGTTAGAATTAGGGTTAGAGTGAGTGTTAGGGTTAGGGTTAGGGTGAGGTTTAGTGTTAGGGTTAGGGTTAGGGTTAGATTTAGGGTTAGGGTGTGTGGTCAGAATTAGCGTTAGGGTTAGGGTTAGGTTTATGGTGAGGGTGAGGATGAGGGTCAGGGTCAGGGTTAGGGTTAGAGTTGGGGTTGGAGTGAGGGTTAAGGATAAGGTTAGGGTTAGGGTGAGTGTTAGGGTTAGGGTTAGGGTAGGGTTAGGGTGACGTTGAGGTTTAGGTGTAGGGTTAGGGTTAGGGTGAGGGTGAGGGTGAGGGTGAGGGTTAGTGTTAGGGATAGGGTTAGAGTTAGGGTTAGGGTTAGGGTCAGGGTCAGGGGTAGGGTTATTGTTAGGGTTATGCTGAGGGTGAGGGTGAAGGTTAGTGTTAGGGTTAGGGTTAGGGTTAGGTTTAGGGTTATAATGAGTGTGAGGGTGAGGATGAGGCTGAGGGTTAGGGTTAGGGTGGGTGTGACGGTTAGGTTTATTGTTAAGGTTGGGGTTGGGTTGAGTGTTAGGGTTATTGTTAGAGTTAGGGTTAGGGTTAGGGTTAGGGTTAGAGTTAGAGTTAGGGTTATCGTGAGGCTGAGGGTGAGGGTGAGGGTGAGGGCTTGGGTTAGGGTTAGAGTTAGGTTTAGGGTTAGGGTGAGGGTGAGGTTTAGGGTTAGGGTGAGGGTGAGGGTTAGGGTTAGGGATAGTGTTAGTGTTAGGGTTAGGGATGAGTGTGAGGGTGAGGGTGAGGTTTAGGTTTAGTGTTAGGGTTAGGGTTATGTGGAGTGTGAGGGTGAGGGTGAGGGTGAAGTTGAAGGTTAGGGTTAGGGTTATGGTGAGTGTGAGGATTAGGGTGAGGGTTAGGGTTAGGGTTACTATTAGGGTGATAGTGAGGGTGTGTCTGAGGGTTAGGGTTAGGGTTAGTGTTAGGGTTAGGGTGAGAGTGAGGGTTAGGGTGAGGGTTATGGTTTGGGTAAGGCTTAGGGTTAGGGATAAGCTTAAGGTTAGAGTGAGGGTTAGGGTGAGGTTTAGAGTGAGGTTGAGGGTGAGGGTGAGGGTAAAAGTGAGGCTTAAGTTTAGTGTTAGTGTTAGGGTTGGGGTTAGGGTTGTGGTTAGGGTGAGGGTTAGGGTTAGTTTTAGGGTTAGGCTTAGTGTTAGTGTTAGAGTGAGTGTTAGGGTTAGGGTTAGGGTGAGGGTTAGGGTTAGGGTGAGGGTGAGGGTGAGGATTATTGTTAGGGTTAGGGTTAGGGTTAGGGTTAGGGTTAGGGTTAGGGTTAGGGTTAGGGTTAGGGTTAGGGATAGTGTTAGTGTTAGGGTTAGGATGAGAGTGAGGGTGAGGGTGAGGTTTAGGTTTAGGTTTATGGTTAGGGTTAGGGTTATGTGGAGTGTGAGGGTGAGGGTGAGGGTGAAGTTGAGGGTTAGGGTTAGTGTTATGGTGAGTGTGAGGATTAGGGTGAGGGTTAGAGTTAGTTTTAGGGTTACTATTAGGGTGATAGTGAGGCTGAGGGTTAGGGTTAGTGTTAGGGTTAGGGTGAGAGTGAGGGTTAGGGTGAGGGTTATGGTTAGGGTGAGGGTTAGGGTTAGGGATAAGCTTAAGGTTAGAGTGAGGGTTAGGATGAGGTTTAGAGTGAGGTTGAGGGTGAGGGTGAGGGTAAAAGTGAGGCTTAAGGTTAGTGTTAGTGTTAGGGTTGGGGTTAGGGTTGCGGTTAGGGTGAGGGTTAGGGTTAGTTTTAGGGTTAGGCTTAGTGTTAGTGTTAGAGTGAGTGTTAGGGTTAGGGTTAGGGTTAGGGTGAGAGTTAGGGTTATGGTGAGGGTGAGGGTGAGGATTATTGTTAGGGTTAGGGTTAGGGTTAGGGTTAGGGTTAGGGTTATGGTGTGGGTGAGGGTGAGGAGGAGGGTGAGGGTTAGGGTTAGGTTTAGGGTTGGGTTTGGAGTGAGGTTTAGGGTTAGGGTTAGGGTTAGGGTCATGTTTAGGGTTAGGATGAGGGTTAAGGTTAGTGTTAGGGTTAGTGTTAGTGTTAAGGTTGGGGTTAGGGTTAGGGTTAGTGTTACGTTTAGGGTGAGGCTGAGGGTGAGGGTAAGGATGATGGTGAGGTTTAGGGTTAGGGTGAGGGTGAGGAGTAGGGTTAGGTTTAGGGTGAGGGTGAGGGTAAGGGGTAGGGTTAGGGCTAGGGTGAGGTTGAGGGTTAGGGTTAGGGTTAGGGATAGAGTTAGGGTTATGATGAGGGTGAGGGTGAGGATGAGGGTGAGGGTTAGGGTTAGGTTTAGGGTTAGGGTTAGTGTGAGGGTGAAGGTTAGGATTAGGGTGAGGGTTAGATTTAGGGTTAGGTTTAGGGTTAGTGTGAGAGTGAGGGTGAGGATTAGGGTGAGGGTGAAGGTTAGGTTTAGGATTAGTGTAAGGGTTATGGTGAGGGTGAGGGTGAGGGTTATGCTTAGGGTTAGGGTTAGGTTGAGGTTGAGGGTGAGGCTGAGTGTTAGGGTTAAGGTTAGGGTTAGGGTTATGTTTAGGTTTATGGTGATTGTTAGGTTTTGGGTTAGGGTGAGGTTGAGGGTTAGGGTTAGCGTTAGGGTTAGGGTTAGGGTGAGGGTTTGGGTGTGGATTAGGGTGAGGGTTAGGGTTAGGGTTAGGGTGCGGGTGAGGGTGAGGGTTAGGGTGAGAGTGAGGGTGAGGGTGAGGGTTAGGGTTAGGATTATGGTTCGCGTGAGGTTTAGGGTGAGGGTTATGGTTACGGTGAGGGTTCGGGTGAGGGTTAGTGTGAGGGTAAGGGTTAGGTGAGGGTTAGGGTGAAGGTTACGGTTAGGGTGAGGTTTAGGATGAAGGTGAGGGTTAGGATTAGTATAAGTGTTAGGATGAGAGTGAGGGTGAGGGTAAGGGTGAGGGTTAGGGTTAGGGTGAGGGTGAGGGTTAGGGTTAGGTTTAGGCTTAAGTTTACGGTAAGGGTTAGGGTGAGGGTGAGGGTTAGGGTTAGGGTGCGGGTTAGGGTGAGGTTGAGGGTGAGTGTGAGGGTTAGTGTTAGGTTTAGTGTTAAGTTTGCGGTTGGGTTTAGGGCTAGGGTTATTGTTAGGGTTAGGTTTAGGCTTACGGTTAGTGTTAGGGTTAGGTTTAGAGTGAGGCTGAGGGTGAGGGTGAGGTTGAGGGTGAGGGTTTGGGTTAGGGTTAGGGAGAGGGTAAGGTTTAGGGTTAGGGTGCGGTTGGGGCTGAGGTTTAGGGTTAGGGTTAGTGTTAGAATTAGGGTTATGGTTAGGGTGAAGGTTAGGGTTAGGATAGGGTGATGTTTAGGGTTAGGGTTAGGGTGAGGGTTAGGATTAGGGTTAGGGATAGGGTTAGTGTATTGGTGAGGGTGAGGGTTAGATTGAGGTTTAGGGTGACGTTGAGGGTGAGGGTGAGGGTGAGGGTTAGGGTTATGGTGAGCGTTAGGTTACGGTTAGGGTGAGGTTTAGGGTTAGGTTTAGGGTGAAAGTGAGGTTTATGGGTAGGGTTAGAGTTAAGGTGAGGGTGAGGGTTAGGGTTAGGGTTAGGTTTAGGTTATAGTTAGGGTTAGGGTTAGGGTTAGGGTGAGCGGTAGGTTTAGGGTTAGGTTAGGGTGAGGGTTAGGGTTAGGGTTAGAGTGAGGGTGAGGGTGAGGGTAAGGATGAGGGTGAGTGTTAGGGTTAGGGTTAGGGTGAGTGTGAGGGTGAGAGTTAAGGAGAGAGTGAGGGTGAGGGTTAGGATTAGGGTAAGGGTGAGTGTTAGGGTGAGGGTTCGGTTTAGGGTTAGGGTTAGGGTGAGTGTGAGGGTGAGAGTTATGTTGAGGGTGAGGGTGAGGGTTTGGGTTAGGGTTACATTTAGGGTTAGTGTTAGGGTGAGGGTGAGGTTTAGGTTTAGAGTGAGGGTGAGGTTTAGGGTTAGGTTTAGGGTTTGGGTTATGGATACGGTTAGAGTTAGTGTGAGGGTGAGGTTAGGGCTGAGACTGAGGGTTAGGTTTAGGGTTAGGGTTAGGGTTATGGTGAGGGTGAGGGTGAGGGTAAGGGTGAGGTTGAAGTTGAGGGTTAGGTTTAGGGTTATGGTGACTGTGAGGGTTAGGGTGAGGGTTAGGGTTAGGGTTACGGTTAGGGTTAGGGTTACGGTTAGGGTTACGGTGAAGGTGAGGGTGGGTCTGAGATTTAGGGTTAGGGCTAGGTTTAGCGTTAGGGTGAGAGTGAGAGTGAGGGTTCGGGTGAAGGTTAGGGTTAGGGTGAGGGTGAGCGTTAGTGTTATGGTTAAGCTTAAGGTTAGGGGGAGCGTTAGGGTGAGGTTTAGGGTGAGGTTGAGGGTGAGGGTGAGGGTGAAGGTGAGGCTTAAGGTTAGTGTTACGGTTAGGGTTGCGGTTATGTTGATGGTTAGGGTTAGTCTTAGGGTGAGTGTTAGGGTTAGGGTTAGAGTGAGTGTTAGGGTGAGGGATAGGGTTAGGGTTAGGGTTAGGGTGAGTGTGAGGATTAGGGTTTGGGTTAGTGTTAGGGTTATGGTGAGGGTGAGGGTGAGGTTTAGGGTTAGGGTTAGGGTTGGGGTTGGAATGAGGGTTAGGGTTAGGGTTAGGGTCAGGTTTAGGGTTAGGATGAGGGTTAGGGTTAGTTTTAGTGTCACTGGTAGTGTTAGGGTTGGGGTTAGGGTTAGGGTTAGTGTTAGATTTAGGGTGAGGCTGAAGGTGAGGGTGAGGATGAGGGTGGGGGTGAAGGTTAGGGTGAGGGTTAGGTTACGGTTAGGGTGAGGTGTAGGGTTAGGTTTAGGGTGAGGGTGAGGTTTATGGGTAGGTTTAGGGTTAGGATGAGGGTGAGGGTTAGGGTTAGGTTTAGGTTATAGTTAGGGTTAGGGTTAGGGTTAGGGTGAGTGGTAGGGTTAGGGTTAGGGTGAGGGTGAGGGTTAGGGTTAGGGTTAGGGTTAGGTTGAGGGTGAGGGTGAGGGTGAGGTTTAGGATTAGGTTTAGGTTAGAGTTAGAGTTAGGGTTAGGGTTAGGTTGAGAGGTAGGTTTAGGGTTAGGGTGATGGTGAGGGTTAGGATTAGGGTTAGGGTGTGGGTGAGGGTGAGGGTGAGGGTGAGGATGAGGGTGAGGGTTAGGGTTAGGTTTAGGTTTAGGTTTATGGTTAGGGTGAGTGTGAGGATGAGAGTTATGGAGAGAGTGAGGGTGAGGTTAGGGTGAGGGTTAGGATTAGGGTAAGGGTGAGGGTTAGGGTGAGGGTTAGGTTTAGGCTTAGGGTTAGGGTGAGTGTGAGGGTGACAGTTAGGGTGAGGGTGAGGGTTTCTTTTAGGGTTAGTTTTAGGGTTAGGGTTAGGGTGAGGGTGAGGTTTAGGTTTAGGGTGAGGGTGAGGTTTAGGGTTAGGGTTAGAGTTTGGGTTATTTATAGGGTTAGGGTTAGTGTGAGGGTGAGGGTGAGGTTGAGAATGAAGATTAGGTTTAGGGTTAGGTTTAGGGTTATGGTGAGGATGAGGGTGAGGCTGAGGATGAGGGTGAAGGTGAGGGTTAGGGTTTGGGTGAGGGTTAGGTTACGGTTAGGGTGAGGTGTAAGGTTAGGATTAGGTTGAGGCTGAGGTTTATGGGTAGGGTTAGGGTTATGGTGAGGGTGAGGGTTAGGATTAGGTTTAGGTTAGAGTTAGTGTTAGGGTTAGGGTTAGGGTTAGGTTGAGTGGTAGGGTTAGGGTTATGGTGAGGGTGAGGGTTAGGATTAGGGATAGGGTGAGGGTGAGGGTGAGGGTGAGGGTGAGGATGAGGGTGAGGGTTAGGGTTAGGTTTAGGGTTAGGTTTAGTGTTAGGGTGAGTGTGAGGATGAGAGTTAGCGAGAGAGTGAGGGTGAGGGTTAGGATTAGGGTATGGGTGAGGGTTAGGGTGAGGGTTAGGTTTAGGGTTAGGGTTAGGGTGAGTGTGAGGGTGAGAGTTAGGGTGAGGGTGAGGGTGAGGGTTTGGGTTAGGGTAAGATTTAGTGTTAGGTTTAGGGTGAGGGTGAAGTTTAGGTTTAGAGTGAGGGTGAGGTTTAGGGTTAGGGTTTGGGTTATGGATAGGGTTAGGTTTAGTGTGAGGGTGAGGCTGAGACTGAAGGTTAGGTTTAGGGTCAGGGTTAGGGTTATGGTGAGGGTGAGGGTGAGGATGAAGTTGAGGGTTAGGGTTAGGGTTATGGTGAGTGTGAGGGTTAGGTTGAGGGTTAGGGTTAGTGTTAGGGTTACGGTTAGCGTTAGGGTTAAGGTTAGGGTTACGGTGAAGGTGAGGGTGAGTCTGAGGGTTAGGGCTAGGGCTAGGTTTAGCGTTAGGGTGAGTGTGAGAGTGAGGATTCGGGTGAAGGTTAGGGTTAGGGTGAGGGTGAGCGTTAGGGTTATGGTTAAGCTTAAGGTTCGGGGGAGCGTTAGGGTGAGGTTTAGGGTGAGGTTGAGGGTTAGCGTGAGTGTGAAGGTGCGGCTTAAGGTTAGTGTTAGTGTGAGGGTTGGGGTTAGGGTTGCGGTTATGTTGATGGTTAGGGTTAGTCTTAGTGTTAGGGTTAGAGTGAGTGTTACGGTTAGGGTTAGGGTGAGGGATAGGGTTAGGGTTAGGGTTAGGGTTAGGGTGAGGGTGAGGATTAGTGTTAGGGTTAGTGTTAGGGTTATGGTGAGGGTGAGGGTGAGGATGAGGGTGAGGTTTAGGGTTAGGGTCAGGGTTAGGGTTAGGATGAAGTTTAGGGTTAGTTTTAGGGTTAGTGGTAGTGTTAGGGTTGGGGTTAGGGTTAGGGTTAGTGTTAGGGTTAGGGTGAGGGTGAGGATGAGGGTGAAGGTGAGGGTTAGGGTTAGGGTGAGGGTTAGGTTGAGTGGTAGGGTTAGGGTTAGGGTGAGGGTGAGGGTTAGGATTAGGGTTAGGGTGAGGTTGAGGGTGAGGGTGAGGGTGAGGGTGAGGGTGAGGATGAGGGTGAGGGTTAGGGTTAGGTTTAGGGTTAGGTTTAGGGTTAGGGTGAGTGTGAGGATGAGAGTTAGAGAGAGAGAGAGGGTGAGGTGAGGGTGAGGGTTAGGATTAGGGAAAGGGTGAGGGTTAGGGTGAGGGTTAGTTTTAGGGTTAGGTTAGGGTAAGTGTGAGGGTGAGAGTTAAGATGAGGTTGAGGGTGAGGGTGAGGGTTTGGGTTAGGGTTAGATTTAGGGTTAGGGTTAGGGTGAGGGTGAGGTTTAGGTTTAGAGTGAGGGTGAGGTTTAGGGTTAGGGTTAGGGTTTGTGTTATGAATAGGGTTAGGGCTAGTGTGAGGGTGAGGGTGAGGCTGAGACTGAAGTTTAGGTTTAGGGTTAGGGTTAGGGTTATGGTGAGGGTGAGGGTGAGGGTGAGGGTGAAGTTGAGGGTTAGGGTTAGGGTTATGATGAGTGTGAGGGTTAGGTTGAGGGTTAGGGTTAGGGTTACGGTTTGGGTTAGGATTACGGTTAGGGTTACGGTGAAGGTGAGGGTGAGTCTGAGGGTTAGGGTTAGGGCTAGGTTTAGGGTTAGGTTGAGGGTGAGAGTGAAGGTTCAGGTGAAGGTTAGGGTTAGGGTGAGGGAAAGCGTTAGGGTTATGGTTAAGCTTAAGGTTAGGGGGAGCATTAGGGTGAAGTTTAGGGTGAGGTTGAGAATGAGGGTGAGGGTGAAGGTGCGGCTTAAGGTTAGTTTTAGTGTTAGGGTTGGGGTTAGGGTTGCGGTTATGTTGATGGTTAGGGTTATTCTTAGGGTGAGTGTTAGGGTTAGGGTTAGAGTGAGTGTTACGGTTAGGGTTAGGGTGAGGGATAGGGTTAGGGTTAGGGTTAGGGTGAGGGTGAGGATTAGTGTTAGGATTAGTGTTAGGGTTATGGTGAGGGTGAGGGTGAGGATGAGGGTGAGGTTTAGGGT
>CAWTZB010000022.1:7500-107500 GCA_963919705.1 Alexandromys oeconomus | reverse complement strand
ATTAGTGTCAGGGTTAGGGTTAGGATGAGGGTTAGGATTAGTGTTAGTGTTAGTCTTAGGGTTAGGGTGAGTCTGAGGGTGAGGGTAAGGTTGAGGGTGAGGGTTAGGGTTAGGATGAGGGCGAGGGTTAGGTTTAGGTTTAGAGTGAGTGGTAGGGTTAGGGTTAGGATTAGGGTGAGGGTGAGGTTTAGGGGTAGGTTTAGTGCTAGGGTGAGGGTGAGGGTTAGGGTTAGGGTTAATGTTAGGGTTAGGGTTAGGGTTAGGGTTAGAGTTAGGGTTATGATGAGGGTGAGGATGAGGATGAATGTGTGGGTTAATGTTAGGGTTAGTTTTAGGGTTAGGGTTAGCGTGAGCGTGAAGCTGAGGATGAGGGTGAGGGTTAGGTTTAGGATTAGGGTTAGGGTTAGTGTTAGGGTTAGGGTGAGGCTGAGGGTGAGGGTGAGGATGAGGGTGAAGGAGAGGGTTAGGGTTAGGGTGAGTGTTAGGTTACGGTTAGGGTGAGGTATAGGGTTAGGTTTAGTGTGAGGGTGAGGTTTATGGGTAGGGTTAGGGTTAGGGTGAGGGTGAGGGTTAGGGTGAGGATTAGGTTAGAGTTAGAGATAGTGTTAGGGTTAGGGTGAGGGTGATGCTGAGGGTGAGGGTGAGCGTGAGGTTGAAGGTGAGGGTGAAGATGAGGCTTAAGGTTAGTGTTAGGGTTTGGGTTGGGGTTAGGGTTGCGGTTATGTTGATTGATAGGGTTAGTCTTAGGGTTAGTGTTAGGGTTAGGGCTAGAGTGAGTGTTAGGGTTCGGGTTAGGGCGAGGGATAGGGTTAGGGTTAAGGTTTGGGTTAGGGTGAGGGTGAGGATTAGGGTTAGGGTAAGTGTTAGGGTTATGGTGAGGGTGAGGGTGAGGATGAGGGTGAAGTTTAGGGTTAGGGTTAGGGTTGGGGTTGGAGTGAGGGTTAGGGTTAGGGTTAGGGTCAGGGTTAGGGTTAGGATGAGAATTAGGGTTAGTTTTAGGGTTAGTGGTAGTGTTAGGGTTGGGGTTAGCGTTAGGGTTAGTGTTAGGGTTAGGGTGAGGCTGAGAGTGAGGGTGAGGATGAGGGTGAAGGTGAGGGTTAGGGTTAGGGTGAGTGTTAGGTTACGGTTAGGGTGAGGTATAGGGTTAGGTTTAGTGTGAGGGTGAGGTTTATGGGTAGGGTTAGTGTTAGGGTGAGGGTGAGGGTTAGGGTGAGGTTTAGGTTAGAGTTAGAGTTAGGGTTAGGGTTAGGGTGAGTGGTAGGGTTAGGGTTAGGGTGAAGGTGAGGGTGAGGGTGAGGGTTTGGGTTAGGGTTAGATTTAGGGTTAGGTTTAGGGTGAGGGTGAGGTTTAGGGTTAGGGTTAGGGTTTGGGTTATGGATAGGGTTAGGGTTAGTGTGAGGGTGAGGGTGAGGCTGAGACTGAAGGTTAGGTTTAGGGTTAGGGTTAGGGTTAGGGTTATGGTGAGGGTGAGGGTGAGGGTAAAGTTGAGGTTTAGGGTTAGGGTTATGGTTAGTGTGAGTGTTAGTTTGAGGGTTAGGGTTAGGGTTAGGGTTATAGTTAGGGTTAGGGTTATGGTTAGGGTTACGGTGAAGGTGAGGGTGAGTCTGAGGGTTAGGGTTAGGGCTAGGTTTATGGTTAGGGTGAGGGTGAGAGTGAGGGTTCGGGTGAAGGTTAGGGTGAGGGTGAGCATTAGAGTTATGGTTAAGCTTAAGGTTAGGGGGAGCGTTAGGGTAAGTTTTAGGGTGAGGTTGAGGGTGAGGGTGATGGTAAAGGTGAGGCTTAAGGTTAGTGTTAGGGTTAGGGTTGGGGTTAGTGTTGCGGTTAGTGTGAGGGTGAGGGTTAGGGTTAGGGTTAGGGTTAGTGTTTGAGTGATTGTTAGATTTAGGGTTAGGGTGAAGGTTAGAGTTAGGGTGAGGGTGAAAATTAGGGTTAGGTTTAGGGTTAGGGTTAGTGTTTGAGTGAGTGTTAGGGTTAGGGTAAGGGTTAGAGTTAGGGTGAGGGTGAAAATTAGGGTTATGGCTAGGGTTAGGGTTATGGTGAGGGTGAGGATGAGGGTGAGGGTTAGGGTTAGGGTTGGGGTTGGAGTGAGGTTTAGGGTTAGGGTTAGGGTTAGGATTAGGGTCAGGGTTAGGGTTAGGATGAGGGTTAGGGTTAGTGTTAGGGTTAGTCTTAGGGTTAGGGTAAGGCTGAGGGTAAGTTTGAGGGTGAGGTTTAGGGTTAGGATGAGGGTGGGGGTTAGGTTTAGGTTTAGGGTGAGGGGTAGGGTTAGGGTTAGGATTAGGGTGAGGGTGAGGGTTAGGGGTAGGGTTAGTGCTAGGGTGAGGTTGAGTGTTAGTGTTAGGTTTAGGGTTAGGGTTAGAGTTAGGGTTATGATTAGGGTGAGGGTGAGGATGAAGGTGAGGGTTAATGTTAGGGTTAGTTTTAGGGTTAGGGTTAGTGTGAGCGTGAAGCTGAGGATGAGGGTGAAGGTTAGGTTTAGAATTAGGGTTAGGGTTAGGGTTAGGGTTATGGTGAGTGTGAGGGTTAGGGTAAGGTTAGTAGGGTTAGTGTTAGGTTGTGGCTGAGGGTTAGAGTTAGGGATAGGGTTAGGGTTAGAGTTAGGGTGAGGGTGAGGGTGTGGGTGAGTGTTAGGGTTAGGGTTTTGGTTAGGGTTAGGGTTTGGGGTAGGATTAGGGTTAGGGTTATGATGAGGGTTAGGATTAGGGTTAGGGTTAGGGTTAGGGTGAGGGTGAGAGTGAGGGTTAGGGTGAGAGTGAGGGTGAGAGAGAGGGTGAGGGTGAGGGTGAGCGTTAGGATTAGGGTGAGGGTGAGTGTTAGGGTGAGGGTTATGGTTACGGTGAGGTTTAGGGTAAGGGTTAGTGTGAGGGTAAGGGTTAGGTGAGGGTTAGGGTGAGGGTTAGTGTTAGGGTGAGGGGTAGAGTGAGGGTGAGTGTGAGGGTGAGCGTTAGTGTTAGGATTAGGGTGAGGGTGAGGGTTAGGGTGAGGGTTAGGGTTAGGGTGAGGGTTAGGGTAAGGTTTAGTTTGAGGGTAACGGTTAGGTGGGGGTTAGGGTGAGGGTTAGGGTTAGGGTGTGGGTTAAGATGAGGGTGAGGGTTAGATAAGGATAAGGGTTAAGATGAGAGTGAGGGTGAGGGTGAGGGTAAGGGTGAGGGTTATGGTTACGGTGAGGGTTATGGTTAGGGTTAGTGTTAGGGTAAGGGTTAGGTGAGGGTTACGGTGACGGTTAGGATGAGGGTGAGGGTTAGGATAAGGATAAGGTTAAGATGAGAATGAGGGTGAGGGTGAGGGTAAGGGTGAGGGTTAGGGTTACGGTGAGGGTTATGGTTATGGTTATGGTTATGGTTAGGGTTTGGGTTAGGTTTAGGGTTAGGGTTAGGATTATGGTGAGGGTGAGGTTGAGGATGAGGGTGAGGGTGAGGGTGAGGGTTAGGGTTAGTGTTATGGTTAGGGTGAGGGTGAGGTTTAGGGTTAGGGTGAGGGTGAGGTTGAGGTTGAGGCTGAGGGTGAGGGTGAAGCTGAGGGTTAGTGTTAGTTTTAGGTTTATGTTGATTGTTAGGGTTTGGGTTAGGGTGAGGTTAGGGTTAGTGTTTGGGTGAGGGTGAGGGTTAGGGTTAGGCTTAAGGTTAGGGTAAGGGTTAGGGTGAGGGTGAGTGTTAGGGTTAGGGTGCGGGTTAGGGTGAGGTTGAGGGTGAGTGTGAGTGTTAGGGTTAGGTTTAGTGTTAAGGTTGGGGTTTGGGTTAGGGGTAAGGTTATTGTTAGGGTTAGGTTTAGGATTATGGTTAGGGTTAGTGTTAGGGTTAGGGTGAGGGTGATGCTGAGGGTGAGGGTGAGGTTGAGGGTGAGGGTTTTTGATTAGTGTTAGGGTTAGGGTGAGGGTAAGGTTTAGGGTTAGAGTGAGCGTGGGGCTGAGGGTTAGGGTTAGGGTTAGGGTTAGGTTTCTGGTTAGGGTTGCGGTTATGTTGATGGTTAGGGTTAGTCTTAGGGTTAGTGTTAGGGTTAGGGTTAGAGTGAGTGTTAGGGTTAGGGTTAGGGTGAGGGATAGGGTTAGGGTTAGGGTTAGAGTGAGGGTGAGGATTAGGGTTAGGGTTAGTGCTAAGGTTATGGTGAGGGTGAGGGTGAGGATGAGGATGAGGTTTAGGGTTAGGGTTAGGGTTTGGGTTGGAGTGAAGGTTAGGGTTAGTGTTAGGGTCAGGTTTAGGGTTAGGTGAGGGTTAGGGTTAGTTTTAGGGTTAGTGGTAGTGTTAGGGTTGGGGTTAGGTTTAGGGTTAGTGTTAGGGTTAGGGTGAGGCTGAGGGTGAGGGTGAGGATGAGGGTGAGGGTGAGGGTGAGTGTTAGGGTTAGGGTGAGGGTTAGGTTACGGTTAGGGTGAGGTGTAGTGTTAGGTTTAGGGTGAGGGTGAGGTTTATGTGTAGGGTTAGGGTTAGGGTGAGGGTGAGGGTTAGGGTTAGGGTTAGGTTTAGGTTAGAGTTAGGGTTAGGTTTAGGGTTAGGGTGAGTGGTAGGGTTAGCGTTAGGGTGAGGGTGAGTGTTAGGGTTAGGGTTAGGGTTAGGGTTAGGGTGAGGGTGAGGTTGATGGTGAAGGTGAGTGTTAGGGTTAGGTTTATGGTGAGTGTGAGGGTTAGGGTAAGGGTTAGGGTTAGGGTTAGGTTGAGGTTGAGGGTAAAGCTGAGGGTTAGGGTTAGGGTGATGGTGAGAGTGAGGGTTAGGGTAAGGGTTAGGCTTAAGTTTAGGGTAAGGGTTAGGGTGAGGTTTAATGTGAGGTTGAGGTTGAGGGTGAGGGTGAAGGTGAGGCTTAAGGTTAGTGTTAGGGTTAGGGTTGGTGTTAGGGTTGCGTTTAGGGTGAGGGTTAAGGTTATGGTGAGGGTGAGGGTGAGGATGTGGTTGAGGATTAGGGTTAGGGTTAGAGTTAGGGTTATGGTGAGGGTGAGAGTGCGGGTGAGGATGAGGGTTAGGGTTAGGGTTACGGTTAGGGTGAGGGTGAGGGTTAGGTTTAGAGTTAGGGTTAGGGTGAGCGTGAGGGTGAGTTAGGGTGAGGGTGAGGGTGAGGGTGAGGGTTTGGGTAGGGTTAGATTTAGGGTTAGGGTTAGAGTGAGGGTGAGGTTTAGGTTTAGGGTGAGGTTTAGGTTTAGGGTTAGGGTTTGGGTTATGGATAGTGTCAGGGTTAGTGTGAGGGTGAGGCTGAGACTGAGGGTTAGGTTTAGGGTTAGGTTTAGGGTTATGGTGAGGGTAAGGGTTAGGTTGAGGGAGAAGTTGAGGGTTAGGGTTAGGGTTATGGTGAGTGTGAGGGTTAGGTTGAGGGTTAGGGTTATGGTTAGGGTTACGTTGAAGGTGAGGTTGAGTCTGATTGTTAGGTTTAGGGCTAGGTTTAGGGTTAGGGTGAGGGTGAGAGTGAGGGTTCAGGAGAAGGTTAGGGTTAGGGTGAGGGTGAGCGTTAGGGTTATGGTTAAGCTTAAGGTTAGGGGGAGCGTTAGGGTGAAGTTTAGGGTGAGGTTGAGGGTGAGAGTGATGGTAAAGGTGAGGCTTAAGGTTAGTGTTAGGGTTAGGGTTGGGGTTAGGGTTGCGGTTAGTGTGAGGGTTAGGGTTAGTGTTAGGGTTAGTGTTAGTGTTTGAGTGATTGTTAGGTTTAGGGTTAGGGTGAGGGTTAGAGTTAGGGTGAGGGTGAAAATTAGGGTTAGGGTTAGGGTTAGTGTTTGAGTGAGTGTTAGGGTTAGGGTGAGGGTTAGAGTTAGGGTGAGGGTGAAAATTAGGGTTAAGGTTAGGGTTAGGGTTACGGTGAGGGTGAGGATGAGGGTGAGGGTTAGGGTTAGGGTTGGGGTTGGAGTGAGGGTTAGGGTTAGGGTTAGGGTTAGGATTAGGGTCAGGGTTAGGGTTAGGATGAGGGTTAGGGTTAGTGTTAGGGTTAGGGTTAGAGTTAGGGTTATGATGAGGGTGAGGGTGAGGATGAATGTTAGGGTTAGTGTTATGGTTAGGGTTAGGGTTTGGGTTAGGATTAGGGTTAGGTTTAGGATGAGGGTTAGGATTAGGGTTAGGGTTGGGGTTATTGTGAGGGTAAGGGTGAGGGTGAGGGTGAGTGTTAGGGTGAGAGTGAGGGTGAGCGTGAGGGTGATGGTAAGCGTTAGGGTTAGGATTAGGGTGAGGGTGAGGGTTAGGGTGAGGGTTATGGTTACGGTGAGGTTTAGGGTAAGGGTTAGTGTGAGGGTAAGTGTTAGGTGAGCGTTAGGGTGAGGGTTAGGGTTAGGGTGAGTGTGATAGTGAGGGTGAGGGTGAGGGTGAGCTTTAGGGTTAGGATTAGGGTGAGGGTGAGGGTTAGGGTGAGGGTTAGGGTTACGGTGATGGTTAGGGTAAGGGTTAGTGTGAGGGTAAGGGTTAGGTGAGGGTTAGGGTGAGGGTTAGGATGAGGGTGAGGGTTAGGATAAGGATAAGGGTTAAGATGTGAGTGAGGGTGAGGGTGAGGGTAAGGGTGAGGGTTAGGGTTACGGTGAGGTTTATGGTTAGGGTTAGGGTTAGGATTATGGTGAGGGTGAGGTTGAGGATGAGGGTGAGGGTGAGGGTTAGGGTTAGTGTTAGGGTTAGGGTGAGGGTGAGGGTGAGGATTAGGGTTAGGGTGAGGGTGAGGTTGAGGGTGAGGCTGAGGGTGAGGGTGAGGCTGAGGGTTAGTGTTAGGGTTAGGTTTATGTTGATTGTTAGGGTTTGGGTTAGGGTGAGGTTAGGGTTAGGGTTAGATTGAGGGAGATGGCTAGGGTTAGGATTAGGGTGAGGGTGATGTTTAGGGTGAGGGTTAGGGTTACGGTGAGGTTTCGGGTGAGGGTTAGTGTGAGGGTAAGGGGTAGGTGAGGGTTAGGGTGAGGGTTAGGGAAAGGGTGAGTGTTAGGATGAATGTGAGGGTTAGGATTAGGATAAGGGTTAGGATGAGAGTGAGGGTGAGTGTGAATGTAATGGTGAGGGTTAGGGTTAGGGTGAGTGTGAGGGTTAGGGTTAGGGTTAGGCTTAAGGTTAGGGTAAGCTTTAGGGTGAGGGTGAGGGTTAGGGTTAGGTTGCGGGTTAGGTTGAGGTTGAGGGTGAGTGTGAGTGTTAGGGTTAGGTTTAGTGTTAAGGTTGGGGTTTGTGTTAGGGCTAGGGTTATTTTTAGGGTTAGGGTTAGGGTTAGGTTTAGGGTTAGGTTTAGGGTTAGGTTTAGGTTTAAGGTGAGTATGAGGGTGAGAGTTAGGGAGAGAGTGAGCGTGAGGTGAGGGTTAAGATTATGGTAAGGGTGAGGGTTAGGGTGAGGGTTAGGTTTAGAGTTAGGGTTAGGGTGAGTGTGAGGGTGAGAGTTAGGATGAGGGTGAGGGTGATGGTGAGGGTGAGGATTTGGGTTAGGGTTAGATTTAGGGTTAGGGTTAGGGTGAGGGTAAGGTTTAAGGTGAGGGTGAGGTTTAGGGCTAGGGTTAGGGTTTGGGTTATGGATAGGGTTAGGGTTAGTGTGAGGGCGAGGGTGAAGCTGAGACTGAATGTTAGGTTTAGGGTTAGCGTTAGGGTTATGGTGAGGGTGAGGTTGAGGGTGAGGGTGAAGTTGAGGATTAGGGTTAGGGTTATGGTGAGTGTGAGTGTTAGTGAGAGGGTTAGGGTTAGGGTTACGGTTAGGATTAGGGTTACGGTTAGGGTTACAGTGAAGGTGAGGGTGAGTCTGAGGGTTAGGGTTAGGGCTAGTTTTAGGGTTAGGGTGAGGGTGAGAGTCAGGGTTCGGTTGAATGTTAGGGTTAGGGTGAGTGTGAGCGTTAGGGTTATGGTTAAGCTTAAGGTTAGGGGGAGCGTTAGGGTGAGGTTTAGTGTGTGGTTGAGGGTGAGGGTGATGGTAAAGGTGAGGCTTAATGTTAATGTTAGGGTTAGGGTTTGGGTTAGGGTTTTGGTTAAGGTGAGGGTTAGGGTTAGGGTTAGGTTTAGGGTTAGGGTTAGGGTTAGTGTTTGAGTGAGTATTAGGGTTATGGTTAGGGTGAGGGTTAGAGTTAGGGTGAGGGTGAAAATTAGGGTTAGGGTTAGGGTTACGGTGAAGGTGAGGATGAGGGTGAGGGTTAGGGTTAGGGTTGGGGTTGGAGTGAGGGTTAGGGTTAGGGTTAGGATTAGGTTCAGGGTTAGGGTTAGGGTTAGGATGAGGGTTAGGGTTAGTTTTAGGGTTATTCTTAGGGTTAGGGTGAGGCTGAGGGTGAGGGTAAGGTTGAGGGTGAGGTTTAGGGTTAGGATGAGGGTGAGGGTTATGTTTAGGGTTAGGGTGAGGGGTAGGGTTAGGGTGAGGGTTAGGATGAGAGTGAGGTTTAGGATAAGGATAAGGGTTAAGATGAGAGTGAGGGTGAGGGTGAGGGTAAGGGTGAGGGTTAGGGTTACAGTGAGGGTCATGGTTAGGGTTAGGGTTAGGGTTAGTGTTAGAGTTAGTTTTAGGATTAGGGTTAGGATTATGGTGAGGGTGAGGTTGAGGATGAGGGTGAGGGTGAGGGTGAGGGTTAGGGTTAGGGTGAGGGTGAGGTTGAGGGTGAGGCTGAGGGTGAGGGTGAGGCTGATGGTTAGTGTTACGGTTAGGTTTATGTTGATTGTTAGTGTTTGGGTTAGGGTGAGGTTAGGGTTAGGGTTAGGGTGAGGGTGAGGGTTAGGGTTAGGCTTAAGGTTAGGGTAATTGTTAGGGTGAGGGTGAGGTTTAGTGTTAGTGTGCGGATTAGGGTGAGTTTGAGGGTGAGTGTGAGTGTTAGGATTAGGTTTAGTGTTAAGGTTGGGGTTTGGGTTAGGGGTAGGGTTATTGTTAGGGTTAGGGTTAGGGTTAGGGTTAGGGTTAGGGTGAGGGTGAGGCTGAGTGTGAGGGTGAGGTTGAGGGTTAGGGTTAGGGTTAGGGTGAGGGTGAGGGCGAGGGCGAGGGCGAGGGTGAGGGTGAGGGTGAGTTTTAGGGTTAGTGTTAGGGTTATGGTGAGGTTGAGGGTGAGGGTGAGGGTGAATTTGAGAATTATTGTTATTGTTATGGTGAGTGTGAGGGTTAGGGTGAGGTTTAGTGTTAGGGATAGAGTTACGGTTAGCGTGAGGGTGAGGGTGTGTCTGAGGTTTAGGTTTAGGTTTAGGGTTAGGGTTAGGGTTAGGGTGAGAGTGAGGTATAGTTTGAGGTTTAGGGTTAGGGAGAGGGTTATGGTGAGGGTGAGTGTGAGGATGAGGGTAAGGGTTAGGGTTAGGGTTAGGGTTGGGGTTGGAGTGATGGTTAGGGTTAGGGTTAGGGTTAGGGTTAGGGTTAGGGTTAGGGTAATGGTTAGGTTAGGATGAGGGTTAGGGTTAGTGTTAGGGTTAGTGTAAGTGTTAGGTTTGGGTTTAGGGTTAGGGTTAGGATGAGGGATAGGTTGAGGCTGAGGGTGAGGGTAAGGGTGATGGCGAGGGTTAGGTTTAGGGTGAGGGTTAGGTTTATGGTTAGGGTTAAGGTGAGGAGTAGGTTTAGGATTAGGGTGAGGGTGAGGGTTAGGGGTAGGGTTAGAGCTAGGGTGAGGTTGAGGGTTAGGGTTAGGTTTAGGGTTAGGATTAGTGTGAGGGTGATGGTTAGGATGAGGGTGAGGGTTAGGGTTAGGGTGAGAGTGAGGGTGAGGGTGAGGGTTAGGGTGAGGGTTAGGGTGAGTGTGAGGGTTATCTTTGGGGTCTGGGTTAGGGTTATGGTGATGGTGAGGGTTAGGGTTAGCGTTAGGATGAGGTTGAGGGTGAGGCTGAGGGTGAGGGTGAGGCTGAGGGTTAGGGTTAGGGTTAGGGTTAGTTTGTGGGTTAGGGTGTGGATGAGGGTGAGGGATAGGGTTAGGGTTAGGGTGAGGGTTAGGGTTAGGGTTAGGGTGAGAGTGAGTGTTAGGTTTAGGATTAGGGTGAGGGTGAGGTTTAGGGTGAGGGTTAGGGTTATGGTGAGGTTTCGGGTGAGGGTTAGTGTGAGGGTAAGGGTTAGGTGAGGGTTAGGGTGAGGTTTAGGGAAAGGGTGAGTGTTAGGATGAATGTGAGGGTTAGGATTAGGATAAGGGTTAGGATGAGAGTGAGGGTGAGGGTGAGGGTAAGGGTGAGGGTGAGTGTTAGGGTTAGGGTTAGGCTTAAGGTTAGGGTAAGGTTTAGGGTGAGGGTGAGGGTTAGGGTTAGGGTGCGGGTTAGGGTGAGGTTGAGGGTGAGTGTGAGTGTTAGGGTTAGTTTTAGTGTTAAGGTTGTGGTTTGGGTTAGGGCTAGGGTTATTTTTAGGGTTAGGGTTAGGGTTAGGTTTAGGGTTAGGGTTAGGGTTAGGTTTAGGTTCAGTGTGAGGGTGAGAGTTAGGGAGAGAGTGAGCATGAGGTGAGGGTTAGGATTAGCGTAAGGGTGAGGGTTAGGGTGAGGGTTAGGTTTAGGGTTAGGGTGAGTGTGAGGGTGAGAGTTAGTATGAGGGTTAGGGTGATGGTGAAGGTGAGGGTTTGAGTTAGGGTTAGATTTAGGGTTAGGGTTAGGGTTTGGGTTATGGATAGGGTTAGGGTTAGTGTGAGGGCGAGGGTGAAGCTGAGACTGAGTGTTAGGTTTAGGGTTAGGGTTAGGGTTATGGTGAGGGTGATGTTGAGGGTGAGGGTGAAGTTGAGGGTTAGGGTTAGGGATATGGTGAGTGTGAGTGTTAGGGAGAGGGTTAGGGTTAGGGTTACGGTTAGGGTTAGGGTTACGGTTAGGGTTACGGTGAAGGTGAGGGTGAGTCTGAGGGTTAGGGTTAGGGCTAGGTTTAGGGTTAGGGTTAGGGTGAGAGTCAGGGTTCGGTTGAAGGTTAAGGTTAGGGTGAGAGTGAGCGTTAGGGTTATGGTTAAGCTTAAGGTTAGGGGGAGCGTTAGGGTGAGGTTTAGGGTGAGGTTGAGAGTGAGGGTGATGGTAAAGGTGAGGCTTAAGTTTAATGTTAGTGTTAGGGTTTGGGTTAGGGTTGCGGTTAGGGTGAGGGTTAGGGTTAGGGTTAGGGTTAGGGTTAGGTTTAGGGTTAGGGTTAGGGTTAGTGTTTGAGTGAGTATTAGGGTTAGGGTTAGGGTGAGGGTTAGAGTTAGGGTGAGGGTGAAAATTAGGGTTAGGATTAGGGTTAGGGTTAGGGTTACGGTGAGGGTGAGGATGAGGGTGAGGGTTAGGGTTAGGGTTGGGGTTGGAGTGAGGGTTAGGTTTAGGGTTAGGATTAGGTTCAGGGTTAAGGTTAGGATGATGATGGAGGTGGGCTTGTATCTTAACTGTTGCTTTCATTGGTTATTAATAAAGAAACTGCCTCGGCCCTCATAGGACAGAAAATTAGGTAGGCGGAGTAGACAGAAGAGGATTCTGGGAGATAGAAGCTTAGTGGTGGGAGTCGTCATGATTCTCCTGCTCCAGACAGACGCAGGTTAAGAACCTCCCTGGTAAGCCAGCTACACAGAATATTAGAAATGGGTTAGAACAATATGTAAGAGCTAGCCAATAAGAAACTGGAACTAGCCGGGCCAGGCAGTGTTTGAAAGAATACAGTTTCCGTGTAATTATTTCTGGGCATAAGCTAGCCATGCGAGCGGCTGGGTGCCGGGGACGCAGCCCCGCCGCACCTATTTCAACAGGATGAGGGTTAGGGTCAGTTTTAGGGTTAGTCTTAGGGTTAGGGTGAGGCTGAGGGTGAGCGTAAGGTTGAGGGTGAGGGTTAGGGTTAGGATGAGGGTGAGGGTTATGTTTAGGTTTAGGGTGAGGGGTAGGGTTAGGGTTAGGATTAGGGTGAGGGTGAGGGTTAGGGGTAGGGTTAGTGCTAGGGTGAGGGTGAGGTTTAGAGTTAGGTTGAGGGTGAGGGTTAGGGTTAGGGTTAGGGTTAGGGTTAGGGTTCGGGTTAGGGTTAGTGTTATGGATAGGGTTAGGGTGAGTGTGAGGATGAGGGTGAGGGTTAGGTTTAGGGTTAGGGTTAGAGTTATGGTGAGGGTTAGGGTGAGGGTGAGAGTGAGGGTGAAGTTGACGGTTAGGGTTATGATGAGTCTGAGGGTTAGGGTGAGGGTTAGGGTTAGGGTTAGGGTGAGGGTGAGTCTGAGAATTTTGGTTAGGGTTAGGGTTAGGGTGAGGGTGAGGGTGAGAGTGAGGGTTAGGGCGAGGGTTAGGGTTAGGATTAGGGTGAGGGTTAGGGTTAGGGTGAGGATTAGGGTTACGGTGAGGGTTAGGGTGAGGGTTAGTGGGAGGGTGAGGGTTAGGATGAGGGTGAGGGTTAGGATTAGGGTTAGGATGAGAGTGAGGGTGAGGGTAAGGGTGAGGGTTAGGGATAGGGTGAGGGTTGGGTTAGGCTTAGGCTTAAGGTTAGGGTAAGGGTTAGGGTGAGGGTGAAGGTTAGGGTTAGGGTGCGGGTTAGGGTGAGGTTGAGGGTGAGTGTGAGAGTTAATGTAAGGTTTAGTGTTAAGGTTGGGGTTGGGTTTAGGTTTAGGTGTATTGTTAGTGTTAGGGTTAGTTTTAGGGTTAGGGTTAGGGTTAGTGTTAGGGTTAGGGTTAGGGTTAGGGTGAGGCTGAGTGTAAAGGTGAGGGTGAGGTTGAGTGTGAGGGTGAGGGTTTCGGTTAGGGTTAGGGTTAGGGTTAGGTTTAGGGTGAGGGTGAGGGTGAGGTTTAGGGTTAGGGTGACGGTGGGGCTGAGGGTTAGGGTTAGGGTTAGTGTTAGTGTGTGGGTGAGGGTGAGGGTGAGGGTCAGGATTAGTGTTAGGGTTAGTGTTAGGGTGAGGGTTAGGCTTAGGGTTAGGGATAGGGTGAGGGTTAGGGTGAGGGTGAGGGTGAGGGTGAAGGTGAGGGTTAGGGTTATGGTTAGGGTTTGTGTTATGGTGAGGGTGAGGGTGTGGTTGAGAGTGAAGGTGAGGGTTAAGGTTAGGTTTATGGTGAGTGTGAGTGTTACGGTAAGGGTTAGGGTTAGGGTTAGGGTTAGGGTGAGGTTGAGGTTAAGGCTGAGGGTTAGGGTTTGGATTAGGCTGAGGGTGAGAGTGAGGGTTAGGGTAAGGGTTAGGCTTAAGTTTAGAGTGAGGGTTAGGGTGAGGTTTAATGTGAGGTTGAGGGTGAGGGTGAGGGTGAAGGTGAGGCTTAAGCTTAGTGTTAGGGTTAGGGTTGGTGTTAGGGTTGCGGTTAGCGTGAGGGTTAGGGTTAGGGTTAGGATGAGTTTTAGGATGAGGGCGAGGTTTATGATTAGGATTAGGGTTAGGATGAGAGTGAGGGTGAGGGTGAGGGTTAGGGTGAGGTTTAGGGTTAGGATGAGGGTGAGGGTGAGGGTGATGCTGAGGGTTAGGGTTAGGGTTAGGGTGAGGGTGAGAGTGATTGTTAGGGTCAGGGTTAGGGTTAAGGTTAGGGTGAGGGTTAGGGTGAAGTTTAGGGTGAGGTTGAGGGTGAGTTTGCGGGTGAAGGTGAGGCTTAAGGGTAGTGTTAGTGTTAGGGTTGGGTTTACGGTTGCGGTTAGGGTGATGGTTAGGGTTATGGTGAGGGTGAGGGTGAGGATGAGGGTAAGGATTAGGGTTAGGCTTTGAGTTAGGTTTATGGTGAGGGTGAGGGTGAGGATGACGGTCACGGTTAGGGTTAGGGTTAGGGTGAGGGTAAGGGTTAGGGTTAGGGTGAGGGTGAGGGTGAGGGTGAGAGTGAAGTCGAGGGTGAGGGTTAGGGTTAGATTTAGGGATAGGGTTAGGGTCAGCGTTAGGGTGAGGGTGAGGGTTAGGGTTAGGGTTAGTGTGAGGGTTTTGTTAGGGTGAGGGTGAGGGTGAGAGTGAGGTTGAGGGTTAAGGTAAGTGTTATGGTGAGTGTGAGGGTGAGGGTGAGGGTTAGGGTTAGATTTAGTGATAGGGTTATGGTTAGGGTTAGGGTTAGTGTGAGGGTGAGGGTTAGGGTTAGATTTAGTGATAGGGTTAGGGTTAGGGTTAGTGTGAGGGTGAGGCTGAGAGTTAGGGTTAGGGTGAGGATGACGGTGAGTGTGAGGTTTAGGTTTAGGGTTATTGTGAGTGTGAGGGTTAGGGTAAGGTTTAGCGTTAGGGTTAAGTTTAGGTTTAGGGTTAGGGTTAGTGTTAGGGTGAGGGATAGTGTGAGGGTGAGGGTGAGGCTAAGGGTTAGGGTTTGGGTTAGGTTTAGGGTGAGGGTGAGGGTTAGGGTGAGGGTTCGGGTTAGGTTGAGGGTTAAGTTGGCGTTGGGGTTACGGTTAATATTAGGGTTAGGTTTAGGGTTACGATTAGAGTTAGGGTTAGGGTGAGTGTGAGGGTGAGGGTGAGGGTTAGGGTGCGGTTTAGGGTTATGTTTAGGGTGAGGGTGAGTGTGAGGGTAAGGCTGAGGGTGAGTGTTAGTGTTAGGGTTAGGGTTAGGGTGAGGGTTAGGGTTAGGGTTAAGGTTAGGGTTATGGTGAGGGTGAGGATGAGGGTGAGTGTGAGGGTGTGGGTTAGGGTTAGGGTTAGGTTTATGGTGAGGGTGAGGGTGAGGTGGAAGGTGAGGGTTAGGGTTAGGGGTAGGGTTTGGGTTATGGGGAGGGTGAGGGTGAGGGTGAGTGTGAAGTTGAGGGTTAGGTTATGGTGAGTGTGAGTTTTAGGGTGAGGGTTAAGGTTAGTGTTAGGGTGAGGTTGAGGGTGAGGCTGTGGGTTAGGGTTAGGGTTAGGGTGAGAGTGAGGGTTAGGGTGAGGGTTAGGGTTAGGGTGAGGGTGAGAATTAGGGTTAGTGTTAGGCTTAAGGTTAGGGTGAGGGTTAGGGAGAGGTTTAGGGTGAGGTTGATGGTGAGGGTGAGGGTGAAGGTGAGGCTTAAGGTTAGTGTTAGGGTTTGGGTTGGGGTTAAGGTTGCCGTTAGGGTGAGGGATAGGGTTAGGATTAGGGTTAGGGTTAGAGTGAGTGTTAGGGTTAGGGATAGGGTGAGGGTTAGGGTTATGTTTAGGCTTAGGGTGAGGGTGAGGATTAGGGTTAGGGTTAGGGTTATGGTGAGGATGAGGGTGAGGATGAGGGTGAGGGTTAGGGTTAGGGTTAGGAATGGGGTTGGAGTGAGGGTTAGGGTTAGTGTTAGGGTTAGGGTTAGGGGCAGGGTTAGGGTTAGGATGAGGGTTAGGGTTAGTGTTAGGGTTAGTGTTAGCGTTAGTGTTAGGGTTGGCAGTTAGGTTAGGGTTAGGATAAGTGTTAGGGTTAGGGTGAGGGTTAGGGTTAGGGTTAGGGTGAGGGGTAGGGTTAGGGTTAGGGTGAGTGTGAGGGTTAGGTGTAGGGTTAGGGTTAAGGTGAGGGTGAGGGTTAGGGTTAGGGTTAGGGTTAGGGTTAGAGTTAGCGTTATGATGAGGGTGAGGATGAGGGTTAGGGTGAGAGTGAGGGTGAGAGTGTGGGTGATAATGTGGGTGAGCGTTAGGGTTAGGATTAGGTTGAGGGTGAGGTTTATTGTGAGGGTTAGGGTTATGGTGAGTGTTAGGGTGAGGATTAGTGTGAGGGTAAGTGTTAGGTGAGGGTTAGGGTGAGGGTTAGGTTTAGGGTGAGGGTTAGGATGAGGGTGAGGGTTAGGATTAGGATTATGGTTAGGATGAGAGTGAGGGTGAGGGTTAAGATGAGGGTGAGGGTTAGGGTTAGGGTGCTGGATAGGGTGAGGATGAGGGTGAGTGTGAGGGTTGGGGTTAGGTTTAGTGTTAATGTTGGGATTGGGGTTAGGGTTAGGGTTATTGTTAGGGTTATGGTTAGGGTTAGGGTTATAGTTAGGGTTAGGGTTAGTGTTAGGGTTAGGGTGAGGGTGAGGGTGAAGTTGAGGGTGAGGGTTAGGTTTAGGGTTAGGGTTAGGGTTAGGGTGAGTGTGAGGGTGAGGGTTAGGTTTAGGGTTAGGGTTAGGGTTATGGTGAGGGTGAGGGTTAGGGTGAGGGTGAGGGTGAGAGTGAGGTTGAAGTTGAGTGTTAGGGTTAGGGTTTTGGTGAGTTGAGGGTTAGGGTTAGGGTTAGGGTGAAGTTGAGGTGAGTCTGAGGTTTAGGGTTAGGGTTAGGGTTATGGTGAGGGTGAGAGTGAGAGTTAGGGTGAGGGTTATGGTTAGGAACAGGGTGAGGGTTAGGGTTAGGGTTAAGCTTAATGTTAGGGTGAGTGTTACGGTGAGGTTTAGGGTGAGGTTGATGGTGAGGGTGAGGATAAAGGTGAGTCTTAAGGTTAGTGTTATGGTTAGGTTTGAGGTTAGGGTTGCGATTAGGGTGAGGGTTAGTGTTAGGTTAGGGTTAGGGTTAGGGTTAGAGTGAGGGTTAGGGTTAGGGTGAGGGTTAGGATTAGGGTGAGGGTGAGGATTAGGGTTAGGGTTAGGGTTAGGGTTATGGTGAGTGTGAGGGTGAGGATGAGGGTGAGGGTTAGTGTTAGGGTTAGGGTTAGCGTGGATTTGGAGTGAGGGTTAGGGTTAGTGTGATGGTTAGTGTCAAGTTTAGGTTGAGGGTGAGGGTTAGGTTTAGGGTTAGGTTTAGGGTGAGGGTGACGGTGAGTGTGAGGTTTAGGTTTAGGGTTATTGAGAGTGTGAGGGTTAAGGTGAGGATTAGCGTTAGGGTTAGTGTTAGGTTTAGGGTTAGGGTTAGTGTTAGGGTGAGGGTTAGGCTGAGGGTTAGGGTTAGGATTAGGGTTAGGGTTAGGGTTAGGGTTAGTGTGAGGGTGAAGGTGAGTGTGAGGTTTAGGTTTAGGGTTATTGTGAGTGTGGAGGTTACGGTGAGGGTTAGCGTTAGGGTTAGTGTTAGGTTTAGGGTTAGGGTTAGTGTTAGGGTTAGGATTAGGGTGAGGGTGAGGGTGAGGCTGAGGGTTAGGGTTTGGATTAGGGTTAGGGTGAGGGTGAGGGTTAGTGTGAGTGTTCGGGATAGGTTGAGGGTTAATTTTGGGGTTGGGGTTAGGGTTAATATTAGGGTTAGGTATAGGGTTAGGATTAGATTTAGGGTTAGGGTGAGTGTGAGGGTGAGTGTGAGGCTGAGGGTGCAGGTTAGGGTTATGGTTAGGGTGAGGGTGAGGGTTAGGGTTAGGGTTAGGTTTAGAGTGAACGTGAGGGGGAGGGGGAGGGGGAGAGGGAGGGTGAGTCTGAGGTTTAGGGTTAGGGTTAGGGTTATGATGAGGGTGAGAGTGAGAGTTAGGGTGAGGGTCATGGTTAGGAACAGGGTGAGGGTTAGGGTTAGGGTTAAGCTTAAGGTTAGGTGAGGGTTAGGATGAGGTTTAGGGTAACGTTGATGGTGAGGGTGAGGGTAAAGGTGAGTCTTAAGTTTAGTGTTAGGGTTAGGGTTGGGGTTAGGGTTGCGATTAGGGTGAGGGGTAGGGTTAGGTTAGGTTTAGGGTTAGAGTGATGGTTAGGGTTAGGGTTATGGTGAGGGTGAGGGTGAGGATGAGGATGAGGGTGAGGGTTAGGGTTAGGGTTAGGGTTGGGGTTGGAGTGAGGGTTACGGTTAGGGTTAAGGTTAGGGTCAGGGTTAGGTTGAGGGTGAAGGTTAGGGTGAGGGTTAGGGTTAGGGTTAGGGTTATGGTGGGGTGAGAGTGAGAGTTAGGGTGAGGGTTATGGTTAGGGTGAGGGTGAGGGTTAGGGTTAAGCTTAAGGTTAGGGTGAGGTTTAGGGTGAGGTTTAGGGTGAGATTGAGGGTGATGGTGAGAGTAAAGGTGAGTCTTAAGGTTAGTCTTAGAATTAGGGTTGGGGTTAGGGTTGTGATTAGGCTGAGGGTGAGGGTTAAGTTAGGGTTAGGGTTAGAGTGAGGGTTAGGGTTAGGGTGAGGGTTAGGGTTAGGGTGAGGATGAGGATTAGGTTTAGGGTTAGGGTTAGGGGTAGGGGTAGGGTTAGGGTTAGTGTTATGGTGAGGGTGAGGGTGAGGATGAAGGTGAGGATTAGGGTTAGGGTTAGGGTTAGGGTTAGGGTTGGGGTTGGAGTGAGGATTAGGGTTAGGGTTAAGGTTAGGGTCAGGGTTATGGTGAGGGTGAGGGTTAGGTTTAGGGTTAGGGTTAGTGTTACTGTTAGGATTAGGGTTAGGGTAAGGTTTAGGGTGAGGATTAGGGTTAAGGTAGGGGTGAGGGTTAGGGTTAGGGTTAGGGTGAGGGTGTGGGTTAGGGTTAGGGTTTGGGTTATGGGGAGGGTGAGGGTGAGGGTGAGGGTGCAGGTGAGGGTTAGGGTTAGGGTTATAGGGATTGTGAGCGTTAGCGTGAAGGTTAGGGTTTGGGTTAGGGTGAGGCTGAGGGTTAGGTTTAGGGTTAGGGTGAGAATGACGGTTAGGTTGAGGGTTAGGGTTAGGGTTAGGGTGATGGTGAGAATTAGGGTTAGCGTTAGGCTTAAGGTTAGGGTGAGGGTTAGAGTGAGATTTAGGGTGAGGGTTAGGGTTAGGATGAGGGTGAGGGTTAGGGTTAGGTTTAGGGTGAGGGTTAGGGTTAGTTGTAGGGTTAGGGTTAGTGTTAGGGTTAGTGTTAGTGTTAGGGTTGGGGTTAGGGTTAAGTTTAGGGTTAGTGTTAGGCTTAGGCTGAGGCTGAGGGTGATGGTGAGGATGAGGGTGAGTGTTAGGGTTAGGGTGACGGTTAGGGTTAGGGTTAGGGTTAGGGTGAGGGGTAGTTAGGGTTAGGTTGAGGGTGAGGATTAGTGGTAGGGTTAGGTTTAGGGTGAGGGTGAGGTTTAGGGTTAGGCTTAGGGTTAGAGATAGGGTTATGATGAGGATGAGGGTGAGGGTTAGAAATAGTGTGAGAGTGAGGGTGAGAGTGAGGCTGAGGGTGAGCGTTAGGGTTAGGATTAGGGTGAGGGTGAGGGTTAGCGTGAGGGTTAGGGTTATGGTGAGTGTTAGGGTGAGGGTTAGTGGGAGGGTAAGGATTAGGT
The DNA here is from genome assembly GCA_963919705.1 of Alexandromys oeconomus. NCBI lineage: Eukaryota > Metazoa > Chordata > Mammalia > Rodentia > Cricetidae > Alexandromys > Alexandromys oeconomus. The sequence goes on along the minus strand of CAWTZB010000022.1, from coordinate 88,777 downwards.
GAGGGTTAGGGTGAGGGTTAGGGTTAGAGTGAGGGTAAGGATGAGGGTGAGGGTTAGGAATAGGATTAGGGTTAGGATGAAAGTGAGGGTGAGGGTGAGGGTTAAGATGAGGGTGAGGGTTAGGGTTAGGGTGCGGGTTAGGGTGAGGATGAGGGTGAGTGTGAGGGTTAGGGTTAGGTTTAGTGTTAAGGTTGGGGTTAGGGTTAGGGTTATTTTTAGGGTTATGGCTAGGGTTAGTGTTAGGGTTAGGGTGAGGCTGAGGGTGAGGGTTAGAGTGAGGGTGAGGTTTAGTGTTAGGGTTAGGGTTAGGGTTAGGGATATGGTGAGTGTGATGTTGAGGGTGAGAGTGAGGGTGAAGTTGAGGGTTAGGGTTAGGGTTATGGTGAGTCTGAGGGTTAGGGTGAGGGTTAGGGTTAGGGTTAGGGTGAGGGTGAGTCTGAGAATTTGGGTTAGGGTTAGGGTTAGGGTGAGGGTGAAGGTGAGGGTGAGAGTGAGGGTTAGGGTGAGGGTTAGGTTTAGGATTAGGGTGAGGGTTAGGGTTAGGGTGAGGATTAGGGTTATGGTAAGGGGTTAGGGTGAGGGTTAGTGTGAGGGTAAGGGTTAGGTGAGGGTTAGGATGAGGGTGAGGGTTAGGGTTAAGGTTAGGATGAGAGTGAGGGTGAGGGTGAGGGTAAGGGTGAGGGTTAGGGTTAGGGTGAGGGTGAAGGTTAGGGTTAGGCTTAAGGTTAGGGTAAGGGTTAGGGTGAGGGTGAGATTTAGGATTAGGGTGCGGGTTAGGGTGAGGTTGAGGGTGAGTGTGAGAGTTAATGTAAGGTTTAGTGTTAAGGTTGGGGTTGTGTTAAGGGTTATGGGTATTGGTAGGGTTAGGGTTAGGGTTAGGGTTAGGGTTAGTGTTAGGGTTAGTTTTAGGGTTAGGGTCAGGCTGAGGGTAAAGGTGAGGGTGAGGTTGAGGGTGAGGGTTTCGGTTAGTGTTAGGGTTAGGGTTAGGTTGAAGGTGAGGTTTAATGTTAGGGTGAGGGTGGGGCTGAGGGTTAGGGTTAGTGTTAGTGTGTGGGTGAGGGTGAGGGTGAGGGTTAGGATTAGGGTTAGGGTTAGGGTTAGGGTGAGGGTGAGGGTGAGGGTGAGGGTTAGGGTTAGGGTTAGGGATAGGGTGAGGGTTAGGGTGAGGGTGAGGGTGAAGAAGAGGTTTAGGATTATGGTTAGGGTTTGGGTTATGGTGAGGTTGAGGGTGAGGTTGAGGGTGAAGGTGAGGGTTAGGGTTAGGTTTATGGTGAGTGTGAGGGTTAGGGTAAGGGTTAGGGTTAGGGTTAGGTTGAGGTTGTGGGTAAGGCTGAGGGTTAGGGTTAGGGTGAGGGTGAGAGTGAGGATTAGGGTAAGGGTTAGGCTTAAGTTTAGGGTAAGGGTTAGGGTGAGGTTTAATGTGAGGTTGAGGGTGAGGGTGAGGGTGAAGGTGAGGCTTAAGGTTAGTGTTAGGGTTAGGGCTGGTGTTAGGGTTGCGGTTAGGGTGAGGGTTAAGGTTATGGTGAGGGTGAGGATGAAGTTGAGGATTAGGGTTAGGGTTAGAGTTAGGGTTATGGTGAGGGTGAGGGTGCGGGTGAGGGTGAGGGTGAGTTTTAGGGTTAGGGTTAGGGTGAGGGTGAGGGTGAGGGTTAGGGTTAGGGTGAGGGTTAGTGTGAGGGTGAGGGTGAGTGTGAGAGTGAGGTTTAGGGTGAGGGTTACAGTTAGTTTTAGGGATAGGGTTATGGTCAGGGTTAGGGTTAGGGTGAGATTTAGGGTTAGGTTTAGGGTGAGGCTTAGGGTGAGGGTGAGGGTGAGAGTGAGGTTGAGGGTTAAGGTAAGGGTTATGGTGAGTGTGAGGGTGAGGTTTAGGGTTAGATTTAGTGATAGGGTTAGGGTTAGGGTTATGGTTAGGGTGAGGGTGAGGGTTAGGGCTAGGGTTAGGGTTAGGTGGAGGGTGAGGGTGAGGGTGAGAGTGAAGTTGAGGGTTAAGGTAAGGGTTATGGTGAGTGTGAGGGTGAGGGTGAGGGTGAGGGTTAGGGTTAGATTTAGAGATAGGATTAGGGTTATGGTTATGGTTAGGGTGAGGTTGAGGATTAGGGTTAGATTTAGTGATAGGGTTAGGGTTAGGGTGAGGGTGCGGGTGAGCCTGAGGGTTAGGGTTAGGGTGAGGGTGACGGTGAGTCTGAGGTTTAGTTTTAGGGTTATTGTGAGTGTGAGGGTTAGGGTAAGGGTTAGCATTAGGGTTAAGGTTAGGTTTAGGGTTAGGGTTTGTGTTAGGGTGAGGGTTAGGGTTAGGGTTAGGGTTAGGGTGGGGGGTAGGTTAGGGTTAGGTTGATGGTGAGGATTAGTGGTAGGGTTAGGTTTAGGGTGAGGGTGAGGTTTAGGGTTAGGGTTAGGGTTAGAGATAGGGTTATGATGAGGGTGAGGGTGAGGATGAGGGTGAGAATTAGGGTGAGAGTGAGGGTGAGAGTGAGGCTGAGGGTGAGCGTTAGGGTTAGGATTAGGGTGAGGGTGAGGGTTAGGGTGAGGGTTAGGGTTATGGTGAGTGTTAGGGTGAGGGTTAGTGGGAGGGTAAGGGTTAGGTGAGGGTTAGGGTGAGGGTTAGGTTTAGAGTGAGGGTAAGGATGAGGGTGAGGGTTAGGAATAGGATTAGGGTTAGGATGAGAGTGAGGGTGAGGGTGAGGGTTAAGATGAGGGTGAGGGTTAGTGTTAGGGTGCGGGTTAGGGTGAGGATGAGGGTGAGTGTGAGGGTTAGGGTTAGGTTTAGTGTTAAGGTTGGGGTTGGGGTTAGGGTTAGGGTTATTTTTAGGGTTATGGCTAGGGTTAGTGTTAGTGTTAGGGTTAGGGTGAGGCTGAGGGTGAGGGTGAGAGTGAGGGTGAGGGTGAGGGTTTGGGTTAAGGTTAGATTTAGGGTTAGTGTTAGGGTGAGGGTGAGGTTTAGGGTTAGGGTGAGGGTGAGGGTTAGGGTTAGGGTTCGGGTTAGGGTTAGGGTGATGGTGAGGGTGAGGATGAGGGTGAGGGTTAGGGTTAGGGTTATGGTGAGGGTGATGTTGAGGGTGAGAGTGAGGGTGAAGTTCAGGTTTAGGGTTAGGGTTATGGTGAGTCTGAGGGTTAGGGTGAGGGTTAGGGTTAGGGTTAGGGTGAGGGTGAGTCTGAGAATTTGGGTTAGGGTTAGGCTTAGGGTGAGGGTGAAGGTGAGGGTGAGAGTGAGGGTTAGGGTGAGGGTTAGGGTTAGGATTAGGGTGAGGGTTAGGGTTAGGGTGAGGATTAGGGTTATGGTAAGGGGTAGGGTGAGGGTTAGTGTGAGGGTAAGGGTTAGGTGAGGGTTAGGATGAGGGTGATGTTTAGGGTTAAGGTTAGGATGAGAGTGAGGGTGAGGGTGAGGGTATGGGTGAGGGTTAGGGTTAGGGTGAGGGTGAGGGTTAGGTTTAGGGTTAGGCTTAAGGTTAGGGTAAGGTTTAGGGTGAGGGTGAGGGTTAGGGTTAGGGTGCGGGTTAGGTTGAGGTTGAGGGCGAGTGTGAGAGATAATGTAAGGTTTAGTGTTAAGGTTATGATTGGGGTTAGGGTTATGGGTATTGGTAGGGTTATGGTTAGGGTTAGGGTTAGTGTTAGGGTTAGTTTTAGGGTTAGGGTGAGGCTGAGGGTAAAGGTGAGTGTGAGGTTGAGGGTGAGGGTGAGGGTTTCGGTTAGTGTTAGGGTTAGGGTTAGGGTTAGGTTGAGGGTGAGTTTTAGGGTTAGGTTGAGGGTGGGGCTGAGGGTGAGGGTGAGGATGAGGGTGAGAGTGAGGTTGAGGGTTAAGGTAAGGGTTATGGTGAGTGTGAGGCTGAGGGTGAGGGTTAGGGTTAGATTTAGTGATAGGGTTAGGGTTAGGGTTATGGTTAGGGTGAGGGTGATGGTTAGGGTTAGATTTAGTTATAGGGTTAGGGTTAGGGGGAGAGTGAGGGTGAGCCTGAGGGTTAGGGTTAGGTTTAGGGTGAGGGTGAGAGTGAGGGTTAGGGTAAGGGTTAGGCTTAAGTTTAGGGTAAGGGTTAGGGTGAATTTTAATGTGAGGTTGAGGGTGAGGGTGAGGGTGAAGGTGAGGATTAAGGTTAGTGTTAGGGTTAGGGTTGGTGTTAGGGTTGCGTTTAGGGTGAGGGTAAAGGGTATGGTGAGGGTGAGGGTGAGGATGAGGTTGAGGATTAGGGTTAGGGTTAGACTTAGGGTTATGGTGAGGGTGAGCGTGAAGATGAGGGTGAGAGTGAGGGTTAGTGTGAGGGTGAGGGTGAGGGTGAGAGTGAGGTTGAGGGTGAGGGTTAGGGTTAGTTTTAGGTATAGGGTTATGGTCAGGGTTAGGTTTAGGGTGAGGGTTAGGGTTAGGGTTAGGGTGAGGCTTAGGGTGAGGGTGAGGGTGAGAGTGAGGTTGAGGGTTAAGGTAAGGGTTATGGTGAGTGTGAGGGTGAGGGTGAGGGTTAGGGTTAGATTTAGTGATAGGGTTAGGGTTATGGTTATGGTTAGGGTGAGGGTGAGGGTTAGGGTTAGATTTAGTGATAGGGTTAGGGTTAGGTTTAGGGTGAGGGTGAGGGTTAGAGTGAGGGTTAGGGTGAGGGTTAGGGTTAGGATTAGGGTGAGGGTGAGGGTTAGGGTGAGGATTAGGGTTACGGTGAGGGTTAGGATGAGGGTTAGTGTGAGGGTACGGGTTAGGTGAGGGTTAGGATGAGGGTTAGGGTTAGGATGAGAGTGAGGGTGAGGGTGAGGGTAAGGGTAAGGGTGAGGGTTAGGGTTAGGGTGAGGGTGAGTGTTAGGGTTAGGGTTAGGCTTAAGGTTAGGGTAAGGGTTAGGGTGAGGGTGAGGGTTAGGGTTAGGGTGCGGGTTAGGGTGAGGTTGAGGGTGAGTGTGAAAGTTAATGTAAGGTTTAGTGTTAAGGTTGGGGTTGGGGTTAGGGTTATTTGTATTGGTAGGGTTAGGGTTAGTGTTAGTGTGTGGGTGAGGGTGAGGGTTAGGGTTAGGGTTAGGGATAGGGTGAGGGTTAGGGTGAGGGTGAGGGTGAAAATGAAGGTTAGTGTTATGGTTAGGTTTTGGGTTATGGTGAGGTTGAGGGTGAGGTTGAGGGTGAAGGTGAGGGTTAGAATTAGGTTTATGGTGAGTGTGAGGGTTAGGGTAAGGGTTAGGGTTAGGGTGAGGTTGAGGGAGAGGATGAGGGTGAGGGTTAGGGTTAGGGTTAGTGTTATGGTTGGGGTGAGCGTGAGGGTTAGGGTTAGGGTTAGGGTGATGGTTAGGGTGAGGGTGAGGGTGAGGGTGTGTGTGAGGTTGAGGTTGAGGGTTAGGGTTAGATTTAGGGATAGGATTAGTGTCAGGGTTAGGGTTAGGGTGAGGGTTAGTGTTAGGTTTTGGGTTAGGGTGAGGGTTAGGGTGAGGGTGAGGGTGAGTGTGAAGTTGAGGGTTAAGGTAAGGGTTATGGTGAGTGTGAGGGTGAGGGTGAGGGTTAGGGTTAGATTTAGTGATAGGGTTAGGGTTGGGATTAGGGTGAGGTTGAGGGTTAGGGTTAGATTTAGTGATAGGCTTAGGGTTAGGGTTAGGGTTAGGGTGAGGGTGAGTGTGAGGCTGAGGGTTAGGGTTAGGGTGATGGTGACGGTGAGTGTGAGGTTTTGGTTTAGGGTTATTGTGAGTGTGAGGGTTAGGGTAAGGGTTAGCGTTAGGGCTAAGGTTAGGTTTAGGTTTAGGGTTAGTGTTAGGGTGAGGGTTAAGGTTAGTGTTAGGGTGAGGTTGAGGGTGAGGCTGTGGGTTAGAGTTAGGGTTAGGGTGAGAGTGAGGGTGAGGGTGAGGTTGTGGGTTAGGGTTATGGTTAGGGTGAGGGTGAGGGTTAGAGTTAGGATTACAGTTAGGGTTATGGTGAGGGTGAGGATGAGGGTTAGTGTGAGGGTTTGGGTTAGGGTTATGGTTAGGGTTAGGGTTAGGTTTAGGGTGAAGGTGAGGGTGAGGGTGAAAATGAGTGTGAGGGTGAGGTTGAAGGTGAGGGTTAGGGTTAGGGTTTGGGTAATGGGGAGGGTGAGGGTGAGGGTGAGGGTGAGAGTGAGGGTGAAGTTGAGTGTTAGGGTTAGGGTTATGGTGAGTGTGAGGGTTAGGGTGAGGGTTAGGGTTAGGGTTAGGGTGAGGGTGAGGGTGAGAGTGAGGGTGAAGTTGAGTGTTAGGGTTAGGGTTATGGTGAGTGTGAGGGTTAGGGTGAGGGTTAGGGTAAGGGTTATCGTGAGGGTTAGAGTGAGAGTTAGGGTGAGGGTTATGGTTAGGAACAGGGTGAGGGTTAGTGTTAGGTTTAGGGTGAGGTTGATGGTGAGGGTGAGGCTAAAGGTGAGTCTTAAGGTTAGTGTTAGGGATAGGGTTGGGGTTAGGGTTGCGATTAGGGTGAGGGTTAGTGTTAGGTTAGGGTTAGGGTTAGAGTGAGGGTTAGGGTTAGGGTGAGGGTTAGGGTTAGGGTGAGGGTGAGGATTAGAGTTAGGGTTAGGGTTATGGTTAGGGTTAGGGTTATGGTGAGGGTGAGGGTGAGGATGAGGTTGAGGGTTAGTGTTAGGGTTAGGGTTAACGTGGGGTTGGAGTGAGGGTTTGTGTTAGGGTTACGGTTAGGGTCAGGGTAAGGTTGAGGGTGAGGGTTAGGATTATGGTTAGGGTTAGGGTGAGGGTGACGGTGATTGTGAGGATTAGGTTTAGGGTTATTGAGAGTGTGAGGGTTATGATGAGGGTTAGCGTTAGGGTTAGGTTTAGGGTTAGGGTTAGTGTTAGGGTGAGGTTTAGGGTGAGGCTGAGGGTTAGGGTTAGGGTGAGGGTGACAGTGAGTGTGAGGTTTAGTTTTAGGGTTATTGTGAGTGTGAGGGTTACGGTGAGGGTTAGAGTTAGGGTTAGGGTTAGGGTTAGGGTTAGGTTTAGGTTTAGGGTTAGTGTTAGGGTGAGGGTTAGGGTGAGGGTGAGGGTGACGCTGAGGCTTAGGGTTTGGGTTAGGGTTAGGGTGAGCGTGAGGGTTCGGGTTAGTGTGAGGGTTCGGGTTAGGGTGAGGGTTAAGTTTGGGGTTGGGGTTAGCGTTAATGTTAGGGTTAGGCTTATGGTTAGGATTAGAGTTAGGGTTAGGGTGAGTGTGAGGGTGAGGGTGCGGGATAGGGTTATGGTTAAGGTGAGGGTGAGAGTTAGGGTTAGGGTACCGGTTAATTTTAGGGTGAGGGTGAGTGTGAGGATGCGGGTGAGGGTGAATGTGAGGGTTAGGGTTAGGGTTTGGGTTATGGGGAGGGTGAGGGTGAAGGTGAGTTTTAGGGTTAGGGTTATAGTGAGTGTGAGGGTTAGGGTGAGGGTTAGGGTTAGGGTTAGGTTTAGGGTGAGGGCGAGGCTGAGGGTTAGGTTTAGGGTTAGGTTGATAGTGAGGGTTAGGGTGAGGGTTAGGGTGAGGGTGAGAATTAGGGTTAGTGTTAGGCTTAAGGTTAGGGTGAGGGTTAGGGTGAGGTTTAGGGTGAGGTTGATGGTGAGGGTGAGGCTTAAGTTTAGTGTTAGGGTTTGGGTTGGGGTTAGGGTTGCCTTTAGGGTTAGGGTTAGGGTTAGTGTTAGTGTTAGTGTTAGTGTTAGGGTTTGGGTTAGGGTTAGGGTTAGGTTTAGGTTTAGGGTGAGGGTGAGGGTGAGGGTGAAAGTGAGGGTTTGGGTTAGTGTTTGGGTTATGGGGAGGTTGAGGGTGAGGGTGAGGGTGAGAGTGAGGGTGAATTTGAGTGTTAGGGTTAGGGTTATGTTGAGTGTGAGGGTTAGGGTGAGGGTTAGGGTTAGGGTTAGGGTGAGGGTGAGGGTGAGTCTGAGGTTTAGGGTTAGCGTTATGGCGAGGGTGAGAGTGAGAGTTAGGGTGAGGGTTATGGTTAGGAACAGGATGAGGGTTAGTGTTAGGTTTAGGGTGAGGTTGATGGTGAGGGTGAGGGTAAAGGTGAGTCTTAAGGTTAGTGTTAGGGTTAGGGTTGGGGTTAGGGTTGCGACTAGCGTGAGGGTTAGTGTTAGGTTATGGTTAGGGTTAGAGTGAGGGTTAGGGTTAGGGTGAGGGTTAGGGTTAGGGTGAGGGTGAGGATTAGGGTTAGGGTTAGGGATAGGGTTATGGTGAGGGTGAGGGTGAGGATGTTGTTGAGGGTTAGTGTTAGGTTTAGTGTTAGCATGGGGTTGGAGTGAGGGTTAGGGTTAGGGTTACAGTTAGGGTCAGGGTTAGGTTGAGGGTGAGGGTTAGGTTTAGGGTTAGGGTTAGGGTGAGGGTGACGGTGAGTGTGTGGTTTAGGTTTAGGGTTATTGAGAGTGTGAGGGTTATGGTGAGGGTTAGCGTTAGGGTTAGGGTTAGGTTTAGGGTTAGGGTTAGTGTTAGGGTGAGGGTTAGGGTGAGGCTGAGGGTGAGGCTGAGGGTTAGGGTTAGGGTTCGGGTTCGGGTGACAGTGAGTGTGAGGTTTAGTTTTAGGGTTATTGAGAGTGTGAGGGTTACGGTGAGGGTTAGTGTTAGGGTTAGGGTTAGTTTTAGGGTTAGGGTTAGTGTTAGGGTGAGGGTTAGGGTGAGGCTGAGGGTGAGGCTGAGGGTTAGGGTTTGGGTTAGGGTTAGGGTGAGCGTGAGGGTTCGGGTTAGGGTGAGGGTTCGGGTTAGGTTGAGGTTTAAGTTTGGGTTTGGTGTTAGGGTTAATGTTAGGGTTAGGTTTATGGTTAGGATTAGAGTTAGTGTTAGGGTGAGTGTGAGGGTGAGGGTGAGGGTGCGGGTTAGGGTTATGGTTAGGGTGATGGTTAGGGTTAGGGTTACGGTTAGGTTTAGGGTGAGGGTGAGGGTGAGGGTAGGGTGAGGATGAGGGTGAGGGTGAGGGTGAAGGTGAGGGTTAGGGTTAGGGTTATGGTTTGGTTTATGGGGAGGGTGAGGGTGAGGGTGAAGGTGAGGATTAGGGTTAGGGTTATGGTGAGCGTGAGGGTTAGGGTGAGGGTTAGGGTGAGGATGAGGGTGAGGGTGATGGTTAGGGTTAGGGTTAGGGTGAGGGTGACGGTGAGGGTGAGGCTGAGGGTTAGGGTTAGGGTTTGATTGAGGTTTAGGGTGAGGGTTAGTGTTAGGGTTAGGGTGAGGGTGAGAATTAGGGTTAGTGTTAGGCTTAAGGTTAGGTTGAGGGTTAGGGTGAGGTTTAGGGTGACGTTGATGGTGAGGGTGAGGGTGAAGGTGAGGCTTAAGTTTAGTGTTAGGGTTTGGGTTGGGGTTAGGGTTGCCGTTAGGGGGAGGGTTAGGGTTAGGGTTAGAGTGAGGGTTAGGGTTAGGGTTAGGGTTATGTTTAGGGTTAGGGTTAGAGTGAGTGTTAGGGGTAGGGATAGGGTGAGGGTTAGGGTTAGGTTTAGGGTTAGGATGAGGGTGAGGATTAGGTTTAGGTTTAGGGTTAGGGTTATGGTGAGGGTGAGGGTGAGGATGAGGGTGAGGGTTAGTGTTAGGGTTCGGGTTAGCGTGGGGTTGGAGTAAGGGTTAGGGTTAGGGTTAGGTTTAGGGTTAGGGTTAGTGTTAGGGTGAGGGTTAGGGTGAGGGTGAGGGTGACGCTGAGGCTTAGGGTTTGGGTTAGGGTTAGGGTGAGCGTGAGGGTTCGGGTTAGTGTGAGGGTTCGGGTTAGGGTGAGGGTTAAGTTTGGGGTTGGGGTTAGCGTTAATGTTAGGGGTAGGCTTAGGGTTAGAATTAGAGTTAGGGTTAGGGTGAGTGTGAGAGTGAGGGTGAGGGTGCGGGTTAGGGTTATGGTTAAGGTGAGGGTGAGGGTTAGGGTTAGGATACCGGTTAAGTTTAGGGTGACGGTGAGGGTGAGGGTGAGGGTGAGTGTGAGGATGAGGGTGAGGGTGAAGGTGAGGGTTAGGGTTAGGGTTAGGGTTAGGGTTTGGGTTATGGGGAGGGTGAGGGTGAAGGTGAGGTTTAGGGTTAGGGTTATGGTGAGTGTGAGGGTTAGGGTGAGGGTTAGGGTTAGGGTTAGGTTTAGGGTGAGGGCGAGGCTGAGGGTTAGGTTTAGGGTTAGGTTGAGAGTGAGGGTTAGGGTGAGGGTTAGGGTGAGGGTGAGAATTAGGGTTAGTGTTAGGCTTAAGGTTAGGGTGAGGGTTCCGGTGAGGTTTAGGGTGAGGTTGATGGTGAGGGTGAGGCTTAAATTTAGTGTTAGGGTTTGGGTTGGGGTTAGGGTTGCCTTTAGGGTTAGGGTTAGTCTTAGGGTTAGTGTTAGTGTTAGTGTTAGGGTTTGGGTTAGGGTTATGGTTAGGTTTAGGGTTAGGTTTAGGGTGAGGGTGAGGATGAGGGTGAGGGTGAGGGTGAAGGTGAGGGTTAGGGTTAGTGTTTGGGTTATTTGGAGGTTGAGGGTTAGGGTGAGGGTGAGAGTGAGTGTGAAGTTGAGTGTTAGGGTTAGGGTTATGTTGAGTTTGAGGGTTAGGGTGAGGGTTAGGGTTAGGGTGAGGGTGAGGGTGAGGGTGAGTCTGAGGTTTAGGGTTAGGGATATGGTGAGGGTGAGAGTGAGAGTTAGGGTGAGGTTTATGGTTAGGAACAGGATGAGGGTTGGTGTTAGGTTTAGGGTGAGGTTGATGGTGAGGGTGAGGGTAAAGGTGAGTCTTAAGTTTAGTGTTAGGGGTAGGGTTGGGGTTAGGGTTGCGACTAGGGTGAGGGTTAGTGTTAGGTTAGGGTTAGGGTTAGAGTGAGGGTTAGGGTTAGGGTGAGGGTTAGGGTTAGGGTGAGGGTGAGGATTAAGGTTAGGGTTCGGGTTAGGGTTAGGGTTAGGGTTAGGGTTATGGTGAGGGTGAGGGTGAGGATGAGGTTGAGGGTTAGTGTTAGGTTTAGTGTTAGCGTGGGGTTGAAGTGAGGGTTAGGGTTAGGGTTACAGTTAGGGTCAGGGTTAGGTTGAGGTTGAGGGTTAGGTTTAGGGTTAGGGTTAGGGTGAGGGTGACGGTGAGTGTGTGGTTTAGGTTTAGGGTTATTGAGAGTGTGAGGGTTATGGTGAGGGTTAGCGTTAGGGTTAGGGTTAGGTTTAGGGTTAGGGTTAGTGTTAGGGTGAGGTTGAGGGTGAGGCTGAGGGTTAGGGTTAGGGTTAGGGTTAGGGTGAGGGTGACAGTGAGTGTGAGGTTTAGTTTTAGGGTTATTGAGAGTGTGAGGGTTACGGTGAGGGTTAGCGTTAGGGTTAGGGTTAATTTTAGGGTTAGGGTTAGTGTTAGGGTGAGGGTTAGGGTGAGGCTGAGGGTGAGGCTGAGGGTTAGTGTTTAGGTTAGGGTTAGGGTGAGCGTGAGGGTTCGGGTTAGGGTGAGGGTTCGGGTTAGGTTGAGGTTTAAGTTTGGGTTTGGGGTTAGGGTTAATGTTAGGGTTAGGTTTAAGGTTAGGATTAGAGTTAGGGTTAGGGTTAGGGTGAGTGTGAGGGTGAGGGTGAGGGTGCAGGTTAGGGTTATGGTTAGGGTGAGCGTGATGGTTAGTGTTAGGGTTACGGTTAGGTTTAGGGTGAGGGTGAGGGTGAGGGTAGGGTGAGGATGAGGTTGAGGGTGAGGGTGAAGGTGCAGGTTAGGGTTAGTGTTAGGTTTTGGGTTATGGGGAGGGTGAGGTTGAGGGTGAGGGTGAAGGTGAGGGTTAGGTTTAGGGTTATGGTGAGTGTGAGGGTTAGGGTGAGGGTTAGGGTGAGGGTTAGAGTGAGGGTTAGGGTTAGGGTTAGGGTTAGTGTGAGGGTGAGGGTGAGGGTGAGGGTGAGGCTGAGGGTTAGGGTTTGGGTGAGAGTGAGGGTTAGGGTGAGGGTTATGGTTGGGGTTAGGGTGAGGGTGAGAATTAGGGTTAGTGTTAGGCTTAAGGTTAGGGTGAGGGTTAGGGTGAGGTTTAGGGTGACGTTGATGATGAGGGTGAGGGTGAAGGTGAGGCTTAAGTTTAGTGTTAGGGTTTGGGTTGGGGTTAGGGTTGCCGTTAGGGGGAGGGTTAGGGTTAGGGTAAGGTTAGAGTGAGCGTTAGGGTTAGTGTTAGGGTTAAGTTTAGGGTTAGGGTTATGGTTAGTGTGAGTGTTAGGTTTAGGGATAGGGTGAGGGTTAGGGTTAGGTTTAGGGTTAGGATGAGGGTGAGGATTAGGTTTAGGTTTAGGGTTAGGGTTATGGTGAGGATGAGGCTGAGGATGAGGGTGAGAGTTAGGGTTAGGGTTAGGATTGGGGTTGTAGTGAGTGTTAGGGTTAGGGTTAAGGTTAGGGGCAGGGTTAGGGTTAGGATGAGGGTTAGGGTTAGTGTTAGTGTTAGTGTTAGGGTTATGGTTAGGGTGTGGGTTATGGTTAGGGTGAGGTTGAGGGTGAGGGTGAGGATGAGGGTGAGGGTTAGGGTTAGGGTTAATGTTAGGGTTAGTGTTAGTGTTAGTGTTAGGATTGGGCTTAGGGTTAGGGTTAGGGTTAGTGTTAGGCTTCGGGTGAGGCTGAGCGTGAGGGTGAGGATGAGGGTGAGGTTTAGGGTTATTGTTAGCGTGAGGGTTAGGGTTAGGGTTAATGTTAGGGTTAGTGTTAGTTTTAGGGTTGGGCTTAGGGTTAGGGTTAGGGTTAGGGTGAGGCTGAGGGTAAGGGTGAGTGTGAGGTTGAGGGTGAGGGTGAGGGTTTGGGTTAGGGTTAGGGTTAGGGTTAGGGTGAAGGTGAGGGTTAGGGTGAGGGTTAGGGTTAGGGTGAGGGTTAGGGTGAGGGTTAGGCTTAAGGTTAGGGTGAGGGTTAGTATGAGGGTGAGGGTTAGGGTTAATATGCGGTTTAGGATGAGGATGAGGGTTAGGGTTTGGGTTAGTGTTAGGTTGAGGTTTAGGGTGAGGGTGAGAGTGAGGGTGAGGCTGAGGGTTAGGGTTTGGGTTAGGGTAAGGGTGAGGGTAAGGGTTAGGGTTAGGGTTAGGGTTAGGGTGAGGTTTAGGGTTAGGGTTTGGGTGAGGGTGGGGTTTAGGGTTAGGGTTAGGGTTAGGGTTAGTTTGTTGGTGAGGGTGAGGTTGAGGGTTACGGTTAGGGTTACGGATAAGGTTATGTGAGGGTGAGGGTGAGGGTGAATTTGAGGGTTCGGGTTCGGGTTTAGGGTTATGTTGAGGGTGAGTGTGAGCGTGTAGGTTATGCTTAGGTTTATGGTTCGGGTTTGGGTTAGGGTTAGGGTTAGGGTGAGGGTGAGGGTTAGAGTGAGGATGAGGGTTGGTGTGAGGGTTAGGCTTAAGGTTAGGGTGAGGGTTAGTATGAGGGTGAGGGTTAGTATGAGGGTGAGGGTTAGGGTTAGGATGCTGGTTAGGATGAGGATGAGGGTTAGGGTTAGGGTTAGGGTGAGGGTGAGGGTTAGTGTTAGGGTTATGGTGGTTTTGAGGGTGAGGATGAGGGTGATGGTTAGCGTTAGGGTTAGGGTTAGTGTGATGGTGAATGTGAGGGTGAGGGTAAGATTGAGTGTGAGGGTGAGGGTTAGGGTTAGATTTAGGGTTAGGGATAGGGTTAGGGTTAGGGTGAGGGTAAGGGTGAGTGTGATTTTGAGGGTTAGGGTAAGTGTTAGGGTTCGTGTTAGGCTTAAGGTTAGGGTGAGTGTTAGGGTGAGGGTAAGGGTTAGGGTTAGGATGCGGGTTAGGATGAGGATGAGGGTGAGGGTTAGGGTTAGGTTTAGTGTTAAGGTTGGGGTATGGGTTAGGGTTAGGGTTATTTTTTTGGGATAGGGTTAGGGTTAGGCTGAGGCTGAGGGTGAGGCTGAGGTTGGGGTGAGGGTTAGGGTTAGGGTTATGGTGAGTGTGAGAGTTATGGTGAGGGTTACGGTTCGGGTTATTGTTAGGGTTAGTGTTAGAGTGAGGTTAGGGTGAGGGTGAGGGTGAGAGTGAGGGTGAGGCTGAGGTTTAGGGTTAGGGTTAGGGTGAGGGTTAGGATTAGGGTTAGGATTAGTGTGAGTGTACGGTTAGGGTGTGGGTGCAGGTTTAGTTTAAGGTTAGGGTGAGGGTGAGTGTGAGGTTTAGTGTTAGGGTTAGGGTTATGGTGAGGGTGAGGGTGAGAGTTAGTATTAGGGTTAGGGTGAGGGTGATGTTTAGGGTTAGGGTTAGGGTTAGGGTTATTGTCAGGTTAGGGTGAGGATGAGGGTGAGTGTGAAGATGAGGGTTAGGGTTAGGGTTATGGTGAGTATGAGGGTTAGGGTAAGGGTTAGGGTTAGGGTTAGGGTTAATTTGAGGGTTAGCGTGAGGCTGAGGGTTAGGGTTAGTGTGAGGGTGAGGGTGAGGGTTAGGGTTAGGGTGAGGGTGAGGGTTAGTGTTAGCGTTAGGTTGAGGGTGAGGTTTAGGGTTAGGGTTAGGGTTATGGTGAGGGTGAGGGTGAGGGTTAGGTTTAGGGTTAGGGTTAGGGTGAGCGTTAGGGTGAGGGTGAGGGTGAGGATGAGGCTGAGGGTTAGGTTTAGGATTATGGTAAGGGTGAGGGTGAGAGTTAAGGTGAGGGTGAGGGTGAGGATGAGGGTTAGGTTTCAGGTAGGCTTAAGGTTAGGGTGAGGGTCAGGGTTAGGGTTAGGTTGCGGGTTAGGATGAAGATGAGGGTGAGGGTGAGGGTTAGGGTGAGGTTTAGTGTTAAGGTTGGGTTTGGGGTTAGGATTAGGGTTATAGTTAGTGTTAGTGTTAGGGTTAGGGTTGGGTTTATAATTAGGGTAAGGCTGAGGTTGAGGTTGAGGGTTAGGGTTAGGGTTAATGTGTGGGTGAGGGTGAGGGTTAGGTTTAGGGTTTGGGTTAGGGTTAGGGTTAGGGTTAGTGTTAGGATTAGGTTTAGGGTGAGGGTGAGGCTGAGGGTTAGGGTTAGGTTTAGGGTTAGTTTGTTGGTGAGGTTGAGGGTTACGGTTAGGGTTAGGGTTAGGGGTAGTGTGAGGGTGAGTATGAATGTGAGGGAGAGGGTTAGGGTTAGGGTTATGTTGAGGGTGAGGGTGTGTGTTAGTGTTATGTTTAGGGTTAGGGTTGGAGTAGTTTTAGGGTTAGGGTTAGTGTTAGGGTTAGGGTTAGCTTGAAAGTTAGGGTCAGGTTTAGGGTGAGAGTTAGTGTGAGGGTTAGGGTGAGGCTGAGAGTTAGCGTTAGGGTTATGGTGAATATGAGGATGAGGGTGAGGGTTAGCATTAGTGTTAGATTTAGAGTGAGGATGAGTGTGAGAGTGAGGGTGAGAGTGAGGGTGAGGTTTAGGATTAGGGTTATGGTGAGTGTGAGGGTGAGGGTTTGGTTAGAGTTAGGGTTATGGATAGGGTTAGGGTTAGGGTGAGGGTTAGGGTGAGGATGAGGGTGAGGCTGATGGTGAGGGTTAGTTTTAGGGTTAGGGTTAGTGTCAGGGTTAGGGTTAGTGTAAGGGTGCGGGTGAGGGTGAATGTGAGGGTGAGGTTTAGAGTTAGGGTTATGGTGAGGGTGAGGGTGCGGGTTAGTTTTAGGATTAGGGTTAGGGTTGGGGTTGGTGTTAGGTTTAGGGTTAGGGTTAGTGTCAGGTTTAGGGTTAGGGTCAGTGTTATGTTCAGGGTTAGGGTGAGGGTTAGGGTGTGGGTAAGTGTTAGTGTTAGTTTTATGGTGAGGGTGAGGATGAGGATGAGGTGAGGGTTAGAGTTAGGGTTAGGTCTAGTTCGAGGGTGAGTGTGAGTGTCAGGGTGAGGGTGAGAGTGAGGGTGAGGGTTACGATTAGGGTTATGGTGAGTGTGAGGGTGAGGGTTAGGGTGAAGGTGACCGTTAGGGTTAGGTTTAGGTTTAATTTTGTGTTTGGGGTTAGGGTTAGGGTTATTGTAAGGGTTAGTGTTAGGTTAGGGTTAGGGTTAAGGTTAGGGTTAGGGTAAGGGTAAGGGTGAGGCTGAGGGTGAGGGTCAGTGTGAGGGTTACGGTTAGGGTAAGACTGTGGGTGAGGCTGAATGTGAGGGTGAGGGTTAGAGTTATGGTGAGGGTGAGTTTGAGTGTGTGGGTTAGGGTTAGGGTTAGGGTTAGGGTTAGGGTTAGGGTTAGTGTTAGGGTTAGGGTTGGGGTTGGGGTTAGGGTTAGGGTTAGGGTTAAGGTGAGGGTTAGGGTGATGGTGAAGGTGAGGGTGAGGCTGAGTGTTAGGGTTAGGGTTATATTTAGGGTTAAGTTTGGGGATTGGGTTAGATTTCGGGTTAGGGTGAGGGTGAGGGTTAGGGTGTGAATGAGGGTGAGGGTAACGGTTAGGGTTAGGGTTAGTGTGAGTGTCAGGATTACGTTGAGGGTGAGGGTTAGGGTGTGAATGAGGGTGAGGGTAAGGGTTAGGGTTAGGGTGAGGGTGAGGGTTAGGATGAGGGTGAGGGTTAGGTTTAGGGTTAGGGTTATAATGAGGTCGAGGGTGAGAATGAGTGTGAAGGTTAGGGTTAGGGTTTCGGTTACGTTTACGTTTATGGTTAGGGTTAGGGTTAGGGTTGGGTGAGGGTGAGGGTGAGTGTGAGGGTTAGGTTTAGGGTTATTGTGAGTGTGAGAGTTACGGTGAGGGTTAGGGTTAGATTTAGGGTTAGGGTTAGGGTTAGTGTTAGGGTGAGGGTTAGGTTGAGGGTGAGGGTGAGGCTGAGGGTTAGGGTTTGGGTTAGGGTTAGGGTGAGGGTGAGAGTGAGGGTTAGGTTGAGGGTTAGGGTTAGGGTGAGGTTTAAGGTTGGGGTGGGGTTAGGGTTTGTATTAGGATTGGGGTTAGGCTGAGGGTGAGGGTGAGGGTGAGTGTTTGGGTTAGGTTTAGGGTAAGGGTGAGGCTGAGGGTAAGTGTGAGGGTGAGTGTTAGTGTTATTGTTAGGGTGAGAGTGAGGGTGAGCGTGAGGGTTAGGGTCAGGGTTAGTGTCAGGGTGAGGGTGAGGGTTAGGTTTAGGCTTAAGGTTAGGGTGAGGGTTAGGGTTAGTGTGTGGGTAGGTTGAGGGTGAGGGTGAGGGTTACGGTTAGGGTTAGGGTTAGGGTGAAGGTTATGGTTAGGGTTAGGTTTAGGATTATGGTGAGGGAGAGGGTGAGGGTTAGTGTTAGTGTTAGGGTGAGGGTGAGGGTGAGGGTGAGGGTGAGTGTTAGTGTTAGTTTTATGGTGAGGGTGAGGATGAGGATGAGGTGAGGGTTAGAGTTAGGGTTAGGTCTAGTTTGAGGGTGAGTGTGAGTTTCAGGGTGAGGGTGAGAGTGAGGGTGAGGGTTACGATTAGGGTTATGGTGAGTGTGAGGGTGAGGGTTAGGGTGAAGGTGACCGTTAGGGTTAGGTTTAGGTTTAATTTTGTGTTTGGGGTTAGGGTTAGGGTTAT
Source organism: Alexandromys oeconomus (assembly GCA_963919705.1). Taxonomy (NCBI): domain Eukaryota; kingdom Metazoa; phylum Chordata; class Mammalia; order Rodentia; family Cricetidae; genus Alexandromys; species Alexandromys oeconomus. The sequence continues at coordinate 71,604 of CAWTZB010000022.1, read as the reverse complement.
TGTAAGGGTTAGTGTTAGGTTAGGGTTAGGGTTAGGGTTAGGGTAAGGGTAAGGGTGAGGCTGAGGGTGAGGGTCAGTGTGAGGGTAACGGTTAGGGTAAGAGTGTGGGTGAGGCTGAATGTGAGGGTGAGGGTTAGAGTTATGGTGAGGGTGAGTTTGAGTGTGTGGGTTAGGGTTAGGGTTAGGGTTAGGGTTAGGGTTAGTGTTAGGGTTAGGGTTGGGGTTGGGGTTAGGGTTAGGTTTAGGGTTAAGGTGAGGGTTAGGGTGAGGGTGAAGGTGAGGGTGAGGCTGAGTGTTAGGGTTAGGGTTAGGGTTATATTTAGGGTTAAGTTTGGGGATTGGGTTAGATTTCGGGTTAGGGTGAGGGTGAGGGTTAGGGTGTGAATGAGGGTGAGGGTAACGGTTAGGGTTAGGGTTAGTGTGAGGGTGAGGGTTACGTTGAGGGTGAGGGTTAGGGTGTGAATGAGGGTGAGGGTAAGGGTTAGGGTTAGGGTTAGGGTGAGGGTGAGGGTTAGGATGAGGGTGAGGGTTAGGTTTAGGGTTAGGGTTATAATGAGGTCGAGGGTGAGAATGAGTGTGAAGGTTAGGGTTAGGGTTACGGTTACGTTTACGTTTATGGTTAGGGTTAGGGTTAGGGTTGGGTGAGGGTGAGGGTGAGTGTGAGGGTTAGGTTTAGGGTTATTGTGAGTGTGAGAGTTACGGTGAGGGTTAGGGTTAGATTTAGGGTTAGGGTTAGGGTTAGTGTTAGGGTGAGGGTTAGGTTGAGGGTGAGGGTGAGGCTGAGGGTTAGGGTTTGGGTTAGGGTGAGGGTGAGAGTGAGGGTTAGGTTGAGGGTTAGGGTTAGGGTGAGGTTTAAGGTTGGGGTTGGGGTTAGGGTTTGTATTAGGATTGGGGTTAGGCTGAGGGTGAGGGTGAGGGTGAGTGTTTGGGTTAGGTTTAGGGTGAGGGTGAGGCTGAGCGTAAGTGTGAGGGTGAGTGTTAGTGTTATTGTTAGGGTGAGAGTGAGGGTGAGCGTGAGGGTTAGGGTTAGGGTTAGTGTCAGGGTGAGGGTGAGGGTTAGGTTTAGGCTTAAGGTTAGGGTGAGGGTTAGGGTTAGTGTGTGGGTAGGTTGAGGGTGAGGGTGAGGGTTACGGTTAGGGTTAGGGTTAGGGTGAGGGTTATGGTTAGGGTTAGGGTTAGGTTTAGGATTATGGTGAGGGAGAGGGTGAGGGTTAGTGTTAGTGTTAGGGTGAGGGTGAGGGTGAGGGTGAGGGTGAGGGTTATGGTTAGGGTTAGGCTTAAGGTTAGGGTGAGGGTTATGGTTAGGGTTAGGTTTAGGATTATGGTGAGGGAGAGGGTGAGGGTTAGTGTTAGTGTTAGGGTGAGGGTGAGGGTGAGGGTGAGGGTGAGGGTGAGGGTTAGGGTGAGGGTGAGGGTGAGGGTTAGGGTTAGGGTTAGGGTGCGGGTTATGGTGAGTTTGAGGGTGAGGGTGAGGTTTAGGGTTAGCTTTAGGGTTAAGGGTGGGGTTGGAGTTAGTGTTAGGCTTATTGTTAGGTTTAGGTTTAGGTTTATGGTTAGGGTTAGAGTTAGGGTTAGGGTGAGGCTGAGGGTGAGGGATAGGTTGAGGGTGAGGGTGAGGGTTAGTGTTAGGGTGAGGGTGGGTATGAGGGTTAGTGTTAGGCTTAGAGTTAGGGTTAGGTTTAGGTTTAGGGTGAGCGTTATGATGAGGGTTATGTTGTGTGTGAGGGTGAGGTTAACGTTATGGTTAGGGTTAGGGTTGGGGTTAGGGTGAGGGTTAGGGTTAGTGTTAGGGTTAGGGTTAAGGTTAGGGTTAGGTATAGGGTTAGGGTGAGTTTGAGGTTGAGGGTGAGGGTGAGGTTGAGGGTGAGGGTGAGGGTTAGGGTTAGGATTAGGTTTAGGGTTATAGTGATGGTGAAGGTGAGGGTGAAGATGAGGGTTAGAGTTAGGGTTATGGTGAGTATGAGGGTTAGGGTGAGGGTTAGGGTTAGGGTTAGGTTTAGTGTTAGGGTTAAGTTGAGGGTGAGCGTTAGGCTGAGGGTTAGGGTTAGGGTTAGAGTAAGGGTGAGGATTAGGGTGAGGGTTAGGGTTAGAATTAGGGTTAGGGTTAGGGTGAGGTTTACGGTGAGGTTGATGATTAGGGTTAAAGGTAGGGTGAGGGTTAGGTTTAGGTGTAGGGTTAGGGTGAGGTTGAGGGTGAGGGTGAGGGTGAGGCTGAGGGTGAGGGTGAGATGAGGGTTAGGATTAGGGTAAGGGTGAGGGTTAGTGTTAGGCTTATGGTGAGGCTGAGGGTCAGGGTGAGGGTTAGGGTTAGGGTGAAGTTTAGGGTTAGGGTTAGGGTGAAAGTGATGGTGAGTGTTAGGGTTAGGGTTAGGATTATGGTGATTGTGAGGTTGAGCGTCAGTGTTAGTGTTAGTGTTACGGTTATGGTGAGGGTGAGACTGAGGTTGAGGTTGAGGGTGAGGGTGAGGGTGAAGGTGAGGGTTAGGGTTAGGTTTATGGTGAGTGTGAGGGTGAGGGTGAGTGTTATGTTTAGGGTTAGGGTTAGGGTGAGGTTTAGGGTGAGGGTGAGTGTGAGGAAGAGGCTGAGGGGTAGGGTTAGGGTTATGGTGAGTGTGAGGTTTAGGGTTAGGGTTAGGGTTAGGGTGAGTGATAGGGTGAGGGTTAGGATGAAGATGACGGTGAGGGTGAGGGTTAGTGTGAGGTTTAGTGTTAAGGTTGGCTTTGGGGTTAGGGTTATTTTTAGGGTTCGGGTTAGGTTTAGAATTAGGGTAAGGCTGAGGTTGAGGGTGAGGTTTCGGGTTAGGGTTTGTTTGTGTGTGAGGGTGAGGGTGAGAGTTACGGTTAGGGTTAGGGTTAGGGTTAGGTTTAGGGTTAGGCTTAGGTATTGGGTTAGGGTGAGTGTGAGGTTGAGGGTGAGGGTGAGGGTGAGGGTGAGGGTTATGGTTAGGATTAAGTTTAGGGTTATGGTGAGGGTGAATATGAGGGTTAGAGTTAGGGTTATGGTGAGTATGAGGGTTATGGTGAGGTTTAGGATTAGGGTTAGGGTTTGGGTTAGTGTTAGGCTTAAGTTGAGGGTGAGCATTAGGCTGAGGGTTAGGGTTAGCTTGAGGGTGAGAGTCAGGGTTAGGGTGAGGGTTAGGTTTAGAGTAAGGGTGAGCATTAGGGTGAGGGTTAGGGTTAGAATTAGGGTTAGGTTTAGGGTGAGGTTTAGGGTGAGGGTGATGATTAGGGTTAAAGTTAGTGTGAGGGTTAGGGTTAGATTTAGGGTTAGGGTGAGTTTGAGGGTGATGCTGAGGGTGAGGCTGAGGGTGAAGCTGAGGGTGAGGGTTAGAATTAGGGTAAGGATGAGGGTTAGTGTTAGGGTTACGGTGAGGCTGAGGTTCAGGGTGAGGGTTGGGGTTACGGATAGGTTTAGGGTGAAGGTTATGGTTAGGGTTAGGGTGAGGGTGAGCGTGATTGTGAGGGTGATGGTTAGGGTTAGGGTTCGGATTATGGTGAATATGAGTGTGAGGGGTAGGATTAGGGTTAGGGTTAGGGTTAGTGTTAGTGTTAGGGTTAGGGTTATGGTTATGGTTAGGGTTAAGTTGAGGCTGAGGGTGAGGGTGAGGGTTAGAGTGAGGATGAGGGTGAGCGTCAGTGTTAGGTTTAGTGTTACGGTTATGGTGAGGGTGAGGCTGAGGTTGAGAGTGAGGGTGAGGGTGAAGGTGAGGGTTAGGGTTAGAGTTATGGTGAGTGTGAGGGTGAGTGTTAGGGTTAGGGTGAGGGTTAGGGTGAGGGTGATGGTCAGGGTGAAGGTGAGGGTTAGGGTTAGGGTTATGGTGAGTGTGAGGTTTAGGGTTAGGGTTAGGGTTAGGGTTAGGGTTAGGGTTAGGGTGAGGGTGAGGGTGAGCGTTAGGTTGAGGGTGAGGGTGAGGGTGAGGATGAGGCTGAGGGTTAGGGTTAGGGTTAGGGTTTGGGTAAAGGTGAGGGTGAGGGTGAGGGTGAAGGTTAGGGTGAGGGTTAGGGTGAGGGTTAGGGTTCAGGTTAGGCTTAAGGTTAGGGTGAGGGTTAGGGTGAGGGTCAGGGTTAGGGTTAGGGTGCGGGTTAGGATGAAGATGAGTGTGAGGGTGAGTGTTAGTGTGACGTTTAGTGTTAAGGTTGGGGTTGGGGTAAGGGTTAGGGTTCTTGTTAGGATTAGGGTTCGGGTTAGGTTTAGAATTAGTGTAAGGCTGAGGGTGAGGGTGAGTGTTAGTGTTAGGGTTAGGGTTAGTTTGTGGGTGAGGGTGAGGGTTACGGTTAGGGTTAGGGTTAGGATTAGGGTTAGGGTTAGGGTTATGGTTAGGGTTAGGGTGAGGGTGAGGGTGAGGGTGAGGGTGAGGTTTAGGGTTAGGGTTAGGGTTAGGTGATGTGCGAGTGATTTCTTATTAATAAAGAAACTGCCTAGGCCCCTTGATAGGCCCACCCTTAGGTGGGTGGAGAGAACAGAAGAGAATTCTGGGAGAAAGAAGCTTAGTGAGGGAGTCGCCATGATTCTCCCACTCCAGACAGATGCAGGTTAAGATCCTCCCTGGTAAGCCAGCTCGTGGCCTACACAGAATATTAGAAATGGGTTAGAACATTATGTAAGAGCTAGCCAATAAGAAACTGGAACTAGCCGGGCCAGGCAGTGTTTGAAAGAATACAGTTTCCGTGTAATTATTTCTGGGCATAAGCTAGCAATGCGGGCGGCCGGGTGCCGGGAATGCATCCCTGCAGCTCCTATTTCATCAGAGTGGCGCCCGACATGATGGGATAAATCCACTTAAAAACCTGGGAGAGCTTAATTTAAAACAGGAAAAACAGAGTTTAACGCAGAGTTTTGCTCTTTGTTGGTGGCGTGCTGTAGAGAGATTTCCTGATTCAGCAACAGCAGCAGAAAAAAAGCTGCGTCATTTTAGAGCGCGGCTTCCTGGGACTGTGCTGCCAGTGCAAACTCTGGCTTTAAAGCATTTCAAGGGCTTATATGGGACTGGATGTATGTGTTCTCGCTTGGGATCTGAGGAGAATGCTCTGAGATGGTGCCGTTGGCTCAGCGCTCCCTGCCTGCACCTGGGCAGAAGGCAGAATCAGGCTTAGGCAGGGGGAAGAGCATGGTGGATTCCTGCCGCCTTACAGAGACGCATTTTCAGACTGAGCAGTGCTCTGCGTGTCAGATTTGGCTGTAACTTGGATGAAAAGAGTTTCTGTGCTGCACACTCAGTCTCAGAATTAAACTGCTGATTGCGGCTCCAATGTGGACTGCTGTGTGCCTGGAACTGTGAGTGGTTCAGGGGCACCAAATGGATCTGAGGCAGGAGCGGCTGCTCCATGCTGCACTGTGCTAACCTCAGGCAAGAACTACCGTAATTACTGTGATAACAGCGCAGTTAAAGTTTATCTGGGCAGGACACAGGCAGTACCGTATTACCTGTACATGGTGCAACTTAAGTTTTTAAGAAGTGCTTAACATTTTAAGAAATGCTCCTGGATAGTAAAAAAATTACAGATTCACAATAAAACAGATTCAGACACTGTTGGATGAATGTACGTAGGCTTGGGAGAGAGAAGAAAAAGAATATAAAGAATAAAGTTAATGTCTTAAAAAAAAGGGTAAAGTCTTTAAAGAAACAGAGTACAGATAGTTAAGAGATTAAAAGAAATAAAGAAAAATAAGCCACAAAAAATGGAAAATTCACAGAGAGTCTGGATTATGTACATTGTGTTTTCTTTAAAATTTTTGACTGTGAAGGAGCTAAGTACAGAGAGACATTTCATTATATGGGCTGCTAAGCTGAACCTGCACATATGTTCTAAAGGTACCTTGACTTCAGAATTTGGATCTAAGGTTATGATGCTTTGGAAAAGGTCTTCTTTTGTTTTCACAGAGGACCAGACCCTGTGGATTTCTTCTATTCCGATTTGGTATGATAGACCACGACCTCCTGAAAAGTTGCTGTGAACACCCTCAAAAAATTGCTTCGCTCAATTGCCAACTGAGATGAAACTAGCACACAGGTTATATCATGAACGACCTAATTAACGACGCCCCTATTCAGCAGGAAGCAGTTTGGAGAGAAAAAACTACGCCCATGTTCCCAAATATTGTTTATAAATGTTCTTTTACACTTAAAGGGGGATATGATATACATATGAATAATTTGCATTGTTATGGATTTTAAGGTCAATATTGTTATATGTATATGTATTTCTGATCTTGATTAAGGTATTGTAACTGTGTAGTTCATTTAAAATATAATGTATAATTAGGAAATATAGGTTGCTAATGGATAATCATAAATAATAGTCAAGTTTGTAGTCATGTTACTTAGATTTTCTAGATATAGAGAGATATATTTCAGATAAGCATTCTTCATATCTTTCAAAGACTGCAGAATATGGCATTTAAAATATTTTAATAACTTAGGATTTTTCATGACAATGAGACACGTCTGCTCCTGGCAGCACCAGCTACTTTGAGAGGGAGATGGGCATCGAAAAGGATCCTTATGGAATTTGATAGCTATTTGGGCAAGAAACTGCTCTTGCCTGGACTGTTGCATAAACTGAACACAGAGAACCCTCAGGGAGAGGACTGCTGAACTTGCCTAATGGTGAGATGGTCTTTCAGGGTTCCTGATTCATGAAGGAGTCTGCGAGACATTCTGCAGGACACAGCAGAAAATGACTGAACTGTCTTTGAAATTTCCTGCTTCATGGAAATCTCTGTGGATACTATGGGCCTGTAGGCTGAAGATGGATGCCCCAACGGTACAGAGGAACTTTGGGTGACTGTCCAGGCAGCGAGATGTCTCTGTCATTTCTAGAGTTTTCTTATTTCTTGTTTACTTAGGTATTATTATATCCTTCTGGAGTCTTTGATGGAGTTGAAGAACGAATAGTTATAGTTTTCCTTAGTTATGATAAGAGATAAAATAGATATAAATATTGTAACTGTAATTCTTACTTGATAACTGTTTTGTTATATGTAATTTTACTATGTTAAAGTTAAAGCCTTTCTTTTTTGTTTAAACAGAAAAAGGGGAAATGATGTGGGATTGATTTCTTATTAATAAAGAAACTGCCTAGGCCCCTTGATAGGCCCACCCTTAGGTGGGTGGAGAAAACAGAAGAGAATTCTGGGAGAAAGAAGCTTAGTGAGGAAGTCGCCATGATTCTCCCACTCCAGACAGATGCAGGTTAAGATCCTCCCTGGTAAGCCAGCTCGTGGCCTACACAGAATATTAGAAATGGGTTAGAACATTATGTAAGAGCTAGCCAATAAGAAACTGGAACTAGCCGGGCCAGGCAGTGTTTGAAAGAATACAGTTTCCGTGTAATTATTTCTGGGCATAAGCTAGCCATGCAGGCAGCTGGGTGCCGGGAACGCAGCCCTGCCGCGCATATAATGATGTGGGAGTGATTTCTTATTAATAAAGAAACTGCCTAGGCCCCTTGATAGGCCCACCCTTAGGTGGGTGGAGAAAACAGAAGAGAATTCTGGGAGAAAGAAGCTTAGTGAGAGAGTCGCCATGATTCTCCCACTCCAGACAGACGCAGGTTAAGATCCTCCCTGGTAAGCCAGCTCGTGGGCTACACAGAATATTAGAAATGGGTTAGAACAATATGTAAGAGCTAGCCAGTAAGAAGCTGGAGCTAGCCGGGCCAGGCAGTGTTTAATAGAATACAGTTTCTGTGTAATTATTTCGGGCATAAGCTAGCCATGTGGGCGGCCGGGTGCCAGGGATGCAGCCCTGCCGCTCCTCTTTCAACAGTTAGGGTTATGGTGAGGGTGGGGGTGAGGATGAGGGTGAGTGTGAGGGTTAGGGTTATTGTGAGGGTGAGGGTGAGGGTTAGGGTTATGGTGAGTGTGAGGGTTAGGGTGAGGGTGAGGGTTAGGGTTAGGGTGAGGATGATGGTGAGGGTTAGTGTGAGGTTTAGGGTTAGGGTTAGGTTTAGGATTAGGGTTAGGATGAGAATTAGGGTTAGTGTGATTGTTAGGGTGAGAATGAGGGTGAGGGTTAGGGTTAGTGTCAGGGTTAGGGTGAGGCTGAGGGTCAGGGTGAGGGTTAGAGTTAGGGTGAAGGTTAGGGTTAGGGTGAGGGTGAGGGTTAGGGTTAGGATTATGGTGAGTGTGAGGGTGAGGGTTAGGGTTAGGGTTATGGTTAGTGTTAGGGTTATGGTTAAGGTGAGGGTGAGGATGAGGGTGAGAGTGAGGATGAGGGTGAGCGTCAGTGTTAGGGTTAGTGTTACAGTTATGGTGAGGGTGAGGCTGAGGGTAAGGGTGAGTGTGAGGGTGAAGGTGAGGGTTAGGGTTATGGTGAGTGTGAGGGTGAGGGTTAGGGTTAGGGTGAGGTTTAGGGTGAGGGTGAGGATGAGGATGAGGCTGAGGGTTAGGGTTAGGGTGAGGGTGAGGGTTAGGGTGAGGGTTAGGCTTAAAGTTAGGGTGAGGGTTAGGGTGAGGGTTAGGGTTAGGATGCGGGTTAGGATGAGGATGAGGGTGAGGGTTATGGTTAGGTTTAGGGTTAAGGTTGGGGTTGGGGTTAGGGTTAGGGTTATTGTTATGGTTAGGGTTAGGGTTAGGTATAGGGTTAGGGTGAGGCTGAGGGTGAGGGTGAGGATGAGGGTGAGAGTTAGGGTTAGGGTTACAGTTAGGGTTAGGTTTAGGGTGAGGGTGAGGGTAAAGGTGAGGATTAGGGTTAGGGCTATGGTGAGTGTGAGAGTTAGGGTGAGGGTTAGGGTTAGTGTTAGAGTGAGGGTGAGGGTGAGGCTGAGGGTTAGGGTTAGGGTTAGGGGAGGGTTAAGGTTGGGGTTGGGGTTAGGGTTAGGGTTAGAGTTAGGATTAGGGTTAGGGTTAGTCTGAGGGTGAGGGTGAGGGTGCGGGTTAGGTTAGGGTTAGGGTGAGGGTGAGGGTTAGTGTTAAGGTTAGGGTTATGGTGAGGGTGAGGGTTAGGGTGAGGGTTAATGTGAGGGTGAGGGTTAGGGTTAGGGTTAGTGAAGGCATAAGTCACGAACAAGGCCACACCAGTTTGGAGTGATGATTAATAGGGTGTTATTTATTTAAAGGGGAAAACTTACAGATCACCGTCCCAGACAACAGCCATCTGCACAACCAGGAATGGAGTCTAGTCTCCGGTGGAGCAGGAAGTGAAGAGATCGAGCAGAGGAAATGGCAGCTTTTTTAAAGTGAGAGAGACCACGCCCCAATGGGCTGGTATCACAGCAGCTATTGGTTGGAGGGGCAGAAGGACCTCCCGCAACACCTCCCCCTTTTGTTTAAGTAAGAGAGTTCTAAACCTACTATGAAATTATATACAATAAGTACAAATATCCTATTCTAACTAGCTTAGGTCTTGTATAATAAATAACTTGGCCAAGTCGTGAGAAAAAGGTAACTACATTTATATAGTCTTCAACCCCATCAAAGATCTGAGAAGGGAAATAATGTTAACTGGATAATTAGGAAGTTCAGTAAAACAACTTCCAAAACATGCAACAAATCACAGAGACAACTAGCTACCTGGGCAATCACCCAAAGTCATGTTTGCAGCGTTGAAGCAACCAACTTTGGCTAAGGCCTAACATAACTGACATACCATTTTCAAAGGCAAGCAACTTTTCAAAACTATCTTACCCTGTCTTGGCAGGATATGACAGTCCTGTTTTATTTATTGATGCATGCTCTGTATCTCTGTCAGTTGTTGAGGTATGGGCATTTCTTTGCCCCAAGGCCAGTTCTTTCAAAAAGAAAGGCTCCAGGTGGAGTGTCTTTGGTGCTCAACATTCTCTTGGGAATAGAGCCGTGTTGCCAGGAGCAATTGTGTCTCACTACCATAAAACTCTGAGTTAGATTAAAGGCCATATTCTACAGCTCTTCAAAGAGGTTGAAGATTATCTATTTATACTGAGTATAATCTCTATATATCTAAAGAACCTAATTAGTCTAATTATAAATGACAAACTTAGATGACTATTAATCTGTATAATTCTCAATATCTATCTAACTTAAAGACTAAGACAATAAACAACTGTGCAATATATGGAGACAATGATCTTCATCTGTAAACAATGTCATTACATATCAAATGTAAACAATGTTATTACATAAATAGTATCAGAGGTAGAAATGTACATTGTGATAGGGTAGATGTATCAATACAATATAAGCATACTCTTATACAAAAATAGAGGTAGGAACACTCACATTCAATATTCAATATGTCAATATACAGGAAACAGTACCAATACAGTTTTCTAAAAACAGTAACTCACAAATACCAATCATCCCATCAAACCAGTTAATCCCCCCCTTTTTTCCTTTTTTTTTCGAACATACCCCTAATTCCATAAAACATCTCCCCATCCCCTCAACCCCAAACCAACGACTAAAAGATGTTCCTAACCCTGAAGGCAAACTCTGTTGGAAGAGGGGACGTCAACCTCTAAGATTGCTTCAAGCTGACATGGGGGCGATGTTCTCCTTAGGGGCTCCTGTGAAGCAAATGATGGTAAAATTCCCAAATTAACCTTTGACCTAAGAAAAGTATAACTAGTGCCTGAGCGCTTTGAGAAGGCCCGGCCAGAGTGTTGTCAAAAATGTGCACCATTCGAAATTGTCTTGTGCAGTTGGTAACAAAAAACAGGTCTCATACTAGTGCGTAAAAAAGAGAAAAAGAAAAAAAAATATTCATGACGTCATAAAAACCAGGTTGAGTTGATGTTGTGGGGCCCCATCTTCATCCTGGAAACTTCAAAAATTACTGTAGGGAAATTTGTTGCTTGTTATGGAAATTTAAACATTAACAACAAGGACATATTCTGACATATAAAGAAAGACACAGATATGAGGAAAAGCAAAGAAAGTTTATCAAGTATATGATTATCCTCATTCTGTCCCATTTCATGGCTCCTGATCTGAGAAAGAAACTCTGATATAACTCTTATCAGCAGGCTTGGAATTGAAGAGGGACTGAGCCATAGTCCAACTCTAAAACCAGCTCTACATTTTTATAAAGAAGCGTTCAAAGAGAAAAAAGAAAATATATATATATATATATATAAATATATAAAAAATCAATACTTACAGAATGTATAGAATGTTATTGTTGATTGTAACTATTTTCCATCCATCCGTTATTAAATATTCAGGGTCCCTTAAATTCTTTGAAGATCAGTATTTTCCTGTGGAGATAAAAAAAAAAAGAACCCTGCCCCCCACCTATCTGTATTCCTTACCATCAGTATGCTCGCCATCCTTGTGAATGAATTGTTATTTATATATTCCAAATGGCTTTTCTTCTTCATACCGAACCTTTATTAATTTTGACGGTATCCACAATTGTTCCTCACCTGTGGAGATAAGAGCAAAACCCCTTCCCCAACGCAGCACATCTCCTGGCTTCCATGTGAGGTCAGCACATCCTTGAAATAAGCTGGTTGATTTAGTTCAATAGACTTTTCCATTATCCAATGTCTTTCTGCAGCCGTTATTCCCTTCTCATTAGTGTTAAGAAAATTCAAGGTTAACAAAGCATTATGTAACCTATTTCTGGGGGTGTTTTCCACCCCTTTCTGTTTATTCAACATATCTTTTATAGTTCGATTTGATCTTTCTATGACTGCTTGACCTGTAGGATTGTATGGTATACCTGTAACATGCTTGATATTGTAATAATCAAAAAACCGTTTCATTTTCCTAGAGGCATAAGCAGGACCATTATCTGTCTTTATTTGTGTAGGTATACCCATGATAGCCATGACTTCTAATAAATGAGTGATTGCTGAATCAGCTTTTTCTGAACTTAAGGCAGTTGCCCACTGAAAGCCTGAATAAGTGTCAATGGTGTGATGAACATATTTTAATTTGCCAAATTCTGCAAAGTGAAACACATCCATCTGCCAGATTTCATTCCTTTGGGTGCCCTTTGGATTAGCCCCTGTAGGCAGTGGCGTTTGGTTATAGAAAGAGCAAGTAGGGCACTTCTTTACAATCTCCTTAGCTTGTTGCCATGTAATAGAAAACTCTTTCTTCAAACCTTTGCTATTAACATGATGTTTTCTATGAAATTCAGAGGCTTGTAGCACACTACCAATCAATAATTGATCAATTTCTGCATTACCTTGTGCTAGAGGACCTATTAGACCCGTATGGGATCGGATGTGTGTTATGTACATAGGGCAAAGCCTGTTCCTGATCAAATCTTGAACCAGGATAAACAATGAGGTTAGTTCTGTATCATCAGGTATAAATTCAGCAGTTTCAATATGTAAAATAACTCTTTCTGCATATTGTGAATCTGTAACTATATTAAGAGGTTCTTTAAAATCCCTTAGCACCATAAGAATGACATATAATTCTGCCTTCTGGACAGAATTATAAGGGCTTTGCTCCACCTTACTCAATTCATCTGACTTGTAACCTGCTTTCCCTGATTTATTCGCAGCAGTATAGAACGTACGGGCTCCGGTTATTGGAGCATCATGTACAATTTTAGGAAGAATCCAAGAAGTTCTGTTTATGAGGTTAAGTCTACCACTTTTGGGATAGTTGCTATTAATTTCTCCCAAAAAGTTAGCACAAGCTCTTTGCCACGGTTCATTGTCTTCCCATAACTTTTTTATTTCTTCAGTAGTAAAAGGCACTATAATTTCTGCTGGGTCTATACCTGCTAGTTGACGAAGTCTCAGCTTACCTTTTATAATTAATTCAGAGACTTTTTCCACATAAGTTTTTAATTTTTTACTTGGTTTATTAGGTATAAATATCCACTCTAAAATAATATCTTCCCTCTGCATTAGAATCCCTGTAAGAGAAATTCTGGAAGGCAATATGACTAGGATGCAGCTAAGATTTGGGTTCACGTATCGACATGTGCCTCCTGTAATTTTTCCTCAATCATTGTCAGTTCCTTTTCTGCTTCAGCTGTCAGTTTTCTTGGACTATTCAAATCTTTATCACCATCTAAGGTTTTGTTTAAATGAACTATTAGATCAGGTGTTATCCCAACAGCTGGTCGTAGACTGGAAATGTCTCCTAACAATATTTGGAAGTCATTAAGAGTCTTTAACCCATCTCTCCTAATTTGTGCCTTTTGCGTTTTAATTTTCTCTAACCCTATTCTGTAACCTAGGTAATTAATAGAATTTCCTCTTTGAATCTTTTCAGGGGCAATTTGTAATCCCCACTTAGGCAAGACTTTCTTTACTTCTTCAAACATTTTTTCTAAAATATCTTTATTTGAATCAGATAATAAGATGTCATCCATGTAATGATAAATTATGGACTTGGGGAATTGTTTACGAATTATTTCCAATGGCTTACTTACAAAATATTGGCACAATGTAGGACTATTGAGCATACCCTGTGGGAGGACAGTCCATTGATATCTCCTATTAGGCTGAGAATTATTATAAGTAGGCACTGTGAAGGCAAATTTTTCTCTATCCTTTTCTTGTAACGGTATAGTGAAAAAACAATCTTTCAAATCAATAACTATAAGAGGCCATCCCTTTGGTAATAGAGAAGGCAAAGGAATTCCAGATTGTAGTGGGCCCATAGGTTGAATTACTTTGTTGACAGCTCTTAAATCTGTCACCATTCTCCATTTACCAGATTTCTTTTTTACAACAAACACAGGAGAATTCCAAGGGCTGGTTGATTCTTCAATATGGTGAGCATCTAGTTGCTCTTGCACCAGCTGTTCCAATGCCTGCAATTTATCTTCAGCTAGAGGCCACTGTTTGATCCATATTGGCTTCTCAGTTAGCCATTTTAAAGGTAGGGCTGTTGGTACCTCTAAAGGTTTGGTATTTGCTATATGTTCTTGTACAGCCTGAATGGCTGGTGACCTTTTTCCATAATACCTCATCATATCTTTCCTAGAATTATGAGTTCCTGGAACTACCGGAATGTTAATCTGGGTATTCCATTGCTGTAGTAGGTCACAGCCCCATAGATTTATGGCAATATTGGCTATATATGGCCTTAGTCTTCCTGTTTGTACTTCGGGCCCTATGCATTCAACCCATCTTGTGCTTTGTTTTACACGAGATAGGGTTCCAATTCCCAGAAACTGAACATCTACCTCTTGAAGAGGCCAATTCGGATGCCAAGATTCTGGAGTAATGATACTTACATCCGCACCTGTGTCTAATAAGCCTTCAATAAAAGTGCCATTTATACAGACTCTTAGCTTTGGTCTTCGATCATTAATAGAAGTCTGCCAAAATATACGTTTAATCTGTCCTACTGGGTTTTTTGACTCATTCTCCATGCACAATTCATCATTTAGACCAGTATTACTTTTTACAGCAGAAATTGGAGCTTTTAATTTTCTTGTTGAGGCACGTTCTCCACTGTGACTGGGAATGACTGGGCCACTGTTGGCTTGGGGGCCTGCGAGAGGCCCCTCAAGGAGTTTCCCAGTGGTATCGGGTTGCCTTGTTTGTCTGTTGTTGACCTGCATTCGTTGGACCAATGTCGGCCTTTACCGCATCTCCTACATATACCTGAAGGCCTAGGTCTCCTATTTTTGTCATTCCCAGAGGAGATATTATTCCTAGAAATTCTGTGCTTGCAATCCCTTTTCAGATGTCCTAATTTACCACAATTAAAACACCTGGCAGTTTGATGTCTCCTCATTGCTGTGGAAACCGCTTCTCCTACCCAAGATTCATCATTATAGCTAAACGCCTCAACATTCATCGTATGCTGAATCCATTCATCCATAGGTGCTGATCTAGAATTTAAAGGCCCAATTATCTTTTTGCATTCTATATTTGCATTCTCAAAAGCTAGAGATTCAAGAAGTATTTGTCTAGATTCTGGGTCTGTTACCCCTATGTCCAGAGCCTTAATTAATCTTTGCAAAAAGTCAATAAAGGGTTCTCTCTGTCCCTGCCTAATTCTGGGATATGATTCAACCCTTTTTGCTGGATCTTGTATCTTATTCCAAGCATTTAAAGCTGCTTGGTGACATAGACACAGTACTTCATCATCATAAAGAGCTTGGACCTGTGGATCAGCATATTCTCCTGCACCAAGAATTTGATCTTGGGAAACCTCGACACCTTTTGCTCTTCCTTGCTGTTCCATATGTTTGGATTCTTCTCTGAAATAAATTCCAAACATCAAGGAAGGTCCCTTATCTAAAACTGCAGACACTAACTGATGGAAATCATAGGGGGTAGCTCTAGCATTAGAAGCCCAAGTCTTTATCATTTCCTTTACATAATCATTGTGCAAACCAAAATTAACAATAGCCTGCTTAATTTCTTTTAGATCATTCATTGCTATTGGCGTCCATCTAGCTTCTCTGACTCCCCTTGAGCCTTTAGAAGTTGACGCTTTGTCAGAATTAAGTATAGGGTATGTAGCAAAAACCCTGGGTAAGCCAGTTCTAATAGCTGGTGGCGGCATTGTATACTGTCCTTGTGCCTCCTTACTCTGTTCACCAGCTCCAATAATTTCTTCAATCTTTTCAAATCTTTTTATCATTGTCTCTCTTAAATCCTGATTCTCCTGACCTGTATATGTTTCTAGTAAAGATAGTATGCTTCTTTGGAGTGCCATATTCTTCCTAAATGGTAGAATATGCAAAAGAATACTAAACCCTAGTAGCCAGTAAATTAAGTTATCCTCATAGTCATATAAACCTTGCATGATACGACCCATTGTATTGGTAGCCCAAACAGTTAAATTCATGTTGGAAACAAAAACTGCCATATTACCTATTATCCAGCAGGTGGCGCTGTTGCCAAGTCTCGACGAAAACGGGTTCCTGTTTGAGGGCCTGCAGAAATCCGTCTGTCTCTGCTTCCCAAGTGCTGGGATTAAAGGCATGCACCACCACTGCCTGGCCGGCCTCGAACTCACAGAGATCCGCCTGCCTCTGCCTCCCGAGTGCTGGGATTAAAGGCATATGCCACCACCGCCCCGCCTCAGAGATCGTCCTGCCTCTCTGGATATTATGGGCCTGAAGGCCGAGTGTATCTCGGACTCGACACTGGGGCCTAAGTCACGAACTAAACAAAAAACGGCATACAGGGAACCATAAACCCAGAATCCAGGGGTAGAGAAGAGTAACCAGGAAGCTGTGTATGCCTCCACGTGACAGAGTCACCCTGAGGGGTTGCAGCTTCTGCAACCGGCAACCTTGTGCTCTGGTTCACACCACTTAAGAGCTGTACTTGCAAGGGAGATTTAAAAAACGACTCAGAAAAGAGTAAACCATGCAGGCAGAGACTACGCGGGCCTGTGGAGTTTAAATCCACGTGGGGAAGCAGATGATAGGGTGCGTGGGGACTTCAAGTCAATCTGAGGTGTCTAAAAAAATATAAAGAACTGCAGCAAGAAAAGCCAGTGCGTGATAATTTATATTAAACTGCTGGCTCCACGCACAAGGCACAGGCCACACGGCCGCCCGCCGCAAGGCACAGGCCACACAGCCGCCCGCCACAAGGCACAGGCTACACGGCTGCCACAAGGCACAGGCCACGGCTAAGGAAGGGAGGGCTCGTGCCAAGCCGAACTCGAGCAGGGAAAGGAGAGGTCCTAAAAGCCAAACGTTCGGGCGCCAGATGAAGGCGTAAGTCACGAACAAGGCCACACCAGTTTGGAGTTATGATTAATAGGGTGTTATTTATTTAAAGGGGAAAACTTACAGATCACCCTCCCAGACAACAGCCATCTGCACAACCAGGAAGGGAGTCTAGTCTCCAGCAGAGCAGGAAGTGAAGAGAGCGAGCAGAGGAAATAGCAGCTTTTTTAAAGGGAGAGAGACCACGCCCCAATGGGCTGGTATCACAGCAGCTCTTGGTTGGAGGGGCGCAAGGACCTCCTGCAACAGGTTAGGGTTAGCGTTAGGGTGAGGGTGAATGTTAGGGTTAGGGTTAGGGATATGGTGAGGGTGAGGGTGAGGGTGACGATGAGGGTGAGGGTGAAGGTTAGGGTTAGTGTTATGGTGAGGGTGAGAGTGAGGGTGAGGGTGAGAGTGAGGGTTAGGGTGAAGGTGAGGGTTAGGGTTAGAGTTATGGTGAGTGTGAGGGTTAGGGTGAGGGTTAGGGTCAGGGTTAGAATAAGGGTGAGGGTTAGGATGAGGGTGAGGGTGAGGATGAGGCTGAGGCTTAGGGTTAGGGTTAGGGTGAGGGTGAGGGTGAGGGTTAGGGTGAGGGTTAGGGTTTGGGTGAGCGTGAAGGGTAGGTTTCGGGTTAGGCTTAAGGTAGGGTGAGGGTTAGGGTGAGGGTGAGGGTTAGGATTAGGGTGCGGGTTAGGATGAGGATGAGGGTGAGGGTAAGGGTTAGCGTGAGGTTTAGGGTTAAGGTTGGGGTTGGGGTTAGGGTTAGGGTGATTGTTAAGGTTAGGGTTAGGGTTAGAGTTAGGATTAGGGTTAGGTTTAGGTTTAGGGTTAGGGTTAGGGTTAGGGTTAGGGTGAGGCTGAGGGTGAGGGTGAGGGTGAGGGTTAGGTTTAGGGTTAGTGTTAGGGCGAGGGTTAGGGTTAGGGTTAGGGTGAGGGTGGGGCTGAGGGTTAGGGTTAGGGTTAGTGTGTTGGTGAGGGTGAGGTTGAGGGTTACGGTTAGGGTTAGGGTTAGGATTAGTGTGAGGGTGAGGTTAGGGTGAATGTGAGGATGAGGGTTAGGGTTAGGGTTATGTTGAGGGTGAGTGTGAGGGTGTGGGTTATGGTTAGGTTTAGGGTTAGGGTTGGGGTTGGTGTTAGGGTTAGGGTAAGGGTTAGGGTTAGGTTTAGGTTTAGGGTTAGGTTGAGGATTAGGGTCAGGGTTAGGGTGAGGGTTAGGGTGAGGGTGAGGGTGAGGGTGAGGGTTAGGGTTAGGGTTATGGTGAGGGTGAGGGTGAGGATGAGGGTGAGGGTTAGCGTTAGTGTTAGGGTTAGGGTGAGGGTGAGGGTGAGTGTGAGGGTGAGGGTGAGAGTGTGGGTGAGGTTTAGGATTAGGGTTATGGTGAGTGTGAGTGTGAGGGTTAGGGTTAGAGTTAGGGTTAGGGATAGGGTTAGGGCTAGGGTTAGGGTTAGGGTTAGGGTTAGGGTTAGGGTTAGGGTTAGGGTTTGGGTGAGGGTGAGAATGAGGGTGAGGGTTATGGTTAGGCTAAGGGTTACAGTTACGGTTATGGTTAGGGTGAGGGTGAGGGTTAGGTTTAGGGTTATAGTGAGTGTGAGATTAAGGGTGAGGGTTAGGGTTAGGTTTAGAGTTAGGGTGAGGGTTAGTGTGAGGGTTAGGGTTACGTTGAGGGTTAAGGTTGTGGTTGGGGTTAGGGTTAGGGTTAGTGTTAAGATTAGGGTTAGGGTTATTGTGAGGGTGAGTTTTAGTTTTAGGGTTAGGGTTAGGGTTATGATGAGGGTGAGCGTGATGATGAGGGTGAGGGTGAGGGTTAGGGTTAGGGTCAGTGTTATGGTGAGGGTGAGGGTGAAGGTGAGGGTTATGGTGAGTGTGAGGGTTAGGGTGAGGGTTTGGTTTAGGGTTAGGGTTAGGGTTAGGGTTAGGGTTAGGTTTAGGGTGAGGGTTAGGGTGAGGGTGAGAATGAGGCTGAGGGTTAGGGTTGGGGTAAGGGTGAGGGTGAAGGTGAGGGTTAGGGTTAGGCTGAGGGTGAAGGTTAGGGTTTGGGTTAGGCTTAAGTTTAGGGTGAGGGTTAGGGTGAGGGTGAGGGTTAGGGTTACAGTGCGGGATAGGATGAGGATGAGGGTGAGGGTGAGGGTTAGGGTGAGGTTTAGTGTTAAGGTTGGGGTTTTGGTTAGGGTTATGGTTAGGGTTAGGGTTAGTTTTAAGGTAAGGTTTAGTGTTAGGGTGAGGCTGAGGGTGAGGGTGAGGGTTAGAGTTAGGGTTAGGGTTAGGGTTAGGGTTAGGGTGAGGGTCAGGGTTAGGGTTAGGGTTAGGGTTAGTGTGAGGGTAAGGGTGAGGGTTACGGTTAGGTTTAGGGTTAGGGTTAGTGTGAGGATGAGGGTTAGGTTGAATGTGAGGGTGAGTGTGAGGGTGTGGTTTAGGGTTAGGTTTAGGGTTAGGGTCAGGGTTATGGTGAGAGTTAGGATGAGGGTTAGGGTGAGGGTGAGGGTTAGTGTTAGGATTATGGTGAGGGTGAGGATGAGGATGAGGGTGAGGGTTAGCGTTAGGGTTATGTTTAGGGTGAGGGTGAGTGTGAGGGTGAGATTGAGGGTGAGAGTGAGGGTGAGGGTTCGGATTAGGGTTATGGTGAGTGTGAGGGTGAGGGTGAGGGTTAGGTTTAGAGTAAGGGTTAGGGATAGGGTTAGGGTTAGGGTGAGGGTTAGGGTGAAGGTGAGGGTGAGGCTGCAGGTTAGGGTTAGTGTTAGAGTTAGGAATAGTGTGAGGCTGAGTGTGAAGATGAGTGTTAGGATGAGGGGGAGGGGGATGGTTAGGGTGAGGGATAGGGTAAAGGTAAGGGTTAGGGTTAGGGTTAGAGTGAGGGTTAATATGAGTGTGAGGATGAGGGTTAGGGTTAGTGTTAGAGTTAGGCTTAGGGTTAGGGTTAGGGTTAGGGTTAGGGTTAGGATGAGGATGAGGGTGAGGGTGAGGGTTAGGGTGAGGTTTAGTGTTAAGGTTGGGGTTTTGGTAGGGTTATTGTTAGGGTTAGGTTTAGGGTTAGGGGGAGTCTGAGGGTGAGGGTGAGTATTAGTGTTAGGGTTAGGGTTAGGGTGAGTGTGGGGCTGAGGGTTAGGTTTAGGGTTAGGGTTTGGGTTCGGTTTAGGGATAGGTTGAGGTTTAGGGTCAGGGTTAGGGGGAGGGTTAGGGTGAGGGTTCGGGTGAGGGTGAGGGTTAGGGTTAGGGTTATGGTGAGGGTGAGGGTGAGGATGAGGGTGAGTGTTAGGGTTAGGGTGAGGGTGAGGATGAGGGTGAGGGTGAAGGTTAGGGTTAGATTTAGGGTAATGATGAGGGTGCGGGTGATGGTGAGGGTGAAGATGAGGGTTAGGGTTAGGGTTATAGTGAGTGTGATGGTCAGGGTGAGGGTTAGGTTTAGGGTTAGCGTTAGGTTGAGGGTTAATTTGAGGGTGAGGTTGAGGATGAGGGTGAGGATTAGGGTTAGGGTTAGGGTTAGGGTTAGGGTGAGGTGAGGGTAAGGGTGAGGGTGAGGGTGAGGGTTAGGGTTAGGGTGAGGGTGAGGGTTAGGGTTTGGGTTAGGCTTAAGTTTAGGGTGAGGGTTACGGTGAGGGTGAGGGTTAGGGTTATGGTGCGGGGTAGGATGCGGGTGAGGGTGAGGGTTAGGGTGAGGTTTAGGGTTAAGTTTGGGGTTGGGGTTAGGATTAGGGTTATTGCTAGGGTTAGGGTTAGGTTTAGGGTTAGGGGGAGGCTGAGGGTGAGTGTGAGGATTAGAGTTAGGTTTAGGTTTAGGGTTAGGTTGTGGGTTAGGGTTAGGTTTAGGGTGAGTGTGGGCCTGAGGGTTAGGGTTAGGGTAAGGTTTAGAGTTAGGTTTAGAGTTAATGTGTTGGAGAGGGTTAGGGTGACGTTGAGGGATAGGGTTAGGGTTATGGTGAGTGTGAGGGTTAGGGTTATGGTGCGGGTTAGGATGAGGGTGAGGGTGAGGGTTAGGGTGAGGTTTAGGGTTAAGGTTGGGGTTGGGGTTATGATTAGGGTTATTGTTATGGTTAGGGTTTGGGTTAGGTTTAGGGTTAGGGGGAGGCTGAGGATGAGGTTGACGAATATGGTAAGGGTTAGGGTTAGGATTAGGGTTAGTTTGAGAGTTAGGGTTAGGGTTAAGGTGAGTGTGGGGCTGAGTGTTAGGGTTAGGGTTAGGTTTAGAGTTAGTGTGTGGGTGAGGGTTAGGGTGAGGGTGAGGGTTAGGGTTAGGGTTATGGTGAGGGTGAAGATGAGGTGAGGGTGAGGTTTAGCGTCAGGGTTAGGTTTAGGTTGAGTGTGAGTGTGATGGTTAGGGTGAGAGAGAGGGTGAGGGTTAGGATTAGGGTTATGTTGAGTGTGAGGGTGAGGGTTAGGCTTAGAGTTAGGGAAGGGATAGGGTTATGGTGAGGGTGAAGGTTAGGGTTATAGTTAGGGTTAGGGTGAGGTTTAATGTGAGGGTGATGTTGAGGTTTAGGGTTAGGGTTAGGGTTAGGCTTAGGGTTAGGGTTAGGGTGAGGGTGAGGGTGAGGGTGAGTGTGAGGGTTAGGTTTAGTGTTAGGGTTAGGGTGAGTGTGAGTGTTAGGATGAGTGTGAGGGTGAGAGTTAGGTTGAGGGTGAGGGTGAGTGTGAGGGTTAGGGTTAGGGTTATGGTTAGGATTATGGTTAGGGTGAGGTTGAGGGTGAGGGTTATGATGAGGGTTTGGGTTAGGGTGAAGGTGGGCGTTAGGGATAGGGTTAGGGTTAAGGTTAGGGTGATGGTGGGGGTAAGGGTGAAAGTTAGGGTTATGCTGCGGGTTAAGGTGTGGTTGAGGGTGAGGGTGAGGGTGAGGATGAGGGTAAGGGTTATTGTCATGGTTAGGGTTAGGGTTAGGGTTATTGTGAGGATGAAGGTGAGAGTCAGGGTTATGTGAGGGTTACGGTGAGGATGAGGGTGAGGGTGAGTGTTAGGGTTAGGGTTAGTGTTAGGGTTAAGGTTAAGGTTGGCGATGGGGTTAGGGTTAGGGTTAGGTGTAGGGTGAGGGTTAGGGTTAGGTTTAGGGTGAGGGTGGGGCTGAGGGTTAGGGTTAGGGTTAGTGTGTGGGTTCGGTGAGGGTTACGGTTAGGGTTATGGTCAGGGTTAGGGTTAGGTTTAGGGTTAGGGTGAGGGTGAGCGTGAGGGTGATGGTGAATGTGAGGGTGAGGGTTAGGGTTAGGGTTGCGTTTGAGGTTATCGTTAGGATTAGGGTTAGGGTTAGTGTTAAAATTAGGGTTAGGGTTATGGTGAGTGTGAGGGTTAGGGTGAGGGCTTGGTTTTGGCTTAGGGTTAGGGTTAGGGTTAGGTTTAGGGTGAGGGTGAGGGTGAGGGTGAGAATAAGGCTGAGGGTTAGGTTTAAAGTTGGGGTAAGGGTGAGGGTGAAGGTGAGGGTTCGGGTGAGGGTTAGGGTGAGGGTGAAGGTTAGGGTTCGGGTTAGGCTTAAGGTTAGGGTGAGGGTTAGGGTGAGGGTGAGGGTAGTGTTAGGGTGCGGGATAGGATGAGGATGAGGGTGAGGGTGAGGGTTAGGGTGAGGTTTAGTGTTAAGGTTGGCGTTTTCGTTAGGGTTAGGGTTATTGTTAGGGTTAGGGTTAGTGTTAGGGTTAGGGTAAGGTTTAAGGTTAGAGTAAGGCTGAGGGTGATGGTGAGGGTTAGGGTTAGGGTTAGGGTTAGTGTGTGGGTAAGGGTGAGGATTACGGTTACGGTTAGGGTTAGGGTTAGGTTAGTGTGAGGATGAGGGTGAGGGTGAATGTGAGGGTGAGGGTGAGGGTGTGGTTTAGGGTTAGGTTTAGGGTTAGAGTTGGGGTTGGGTTAAGGGTTATGGTTAGGGTTAGTGTTACGGTTAGGGTTAGGTTTAGGTTTAGGGTCAGGGTTATGGTGAGAGTTAGGATGAGGGTTAGGGTGAGGGTGAGGGTTAGTGTTAGGATTATTGTGAGGGTGAGGATGAGGATGAGTGTGAGGGTTATTGTTAAGGTTAGGTTTAGGGTGAGGGTGAGGGTGAGGGTGAGATTGAGGGTGATAGTGAGGGTGAAAGTTAGGATTAGTGTTATGGTGAGTGTGAGGGTGAGGGTTAGGTTTAGAGTTATGGTTAGGGTTAGGGTTAGGGTGAGGGTTAGGGTGAAGGTGAGTGTGAGGATGAGTGTTAGGATGAGGGTGAGGGTTAGGGTGAGGGATAGGGTAAAGGTTAGGGTTAGTGTTAGGGTTAGTTTGAGGGTTAATGTGAGTTTGAGGGTGAAGGTTAGGGTTAGGGTTAGGGTTAGGCTTAGGGTTAGGGTTAGGGTTAGGGTTAGGGTTAGGGATAGGGTGAGGGTGAGGTTTAGTTTTAGGTTTAGGGTTATGGTTAAGGTTATGATGTGGGTGAGGGTGAGGATGAGAGTGAGGGTGAGTGTTAGGGTTAGGTTTAGGGTAATGGTTAGGGTGAGAGTGAGGGTGATGGTGAGGGTGAAGATGAGGGTTAGGGTGAGGGTTAGGGTTAGGGTATGGGTTATGGTTAGGTTTAGAGTTAGTGTGTTGGAGAGGGTTAGGGTGAGAGGGAGGGATAGGTTTAGGGTTATGGTGAGTGTGAGGGTGACGGTTAGGTTTAGAGTTAGGGTTAAGAATGAGGTTAGGGTTAGTGTGAGAATTAGGGTGAAGGTGAGTGTGAGGCTGCGGGTTAGGGTTAGTGTTAGGGTTAGGGTTAGGTGAGGCTGAGGGTGATGGTTAGACTTAGGTTTAGGATAATTGTGAGGGTGAGGGTGTGGGTGAAGGTGATGGTGAGGGTGAAGATGAGGGTTAGGGTTAGGGTTATAGTGAGTGTGATAGTTAGGGTGACGGTTAGGTTTAGGGTTAGGGTTAGCGTTAGGGTGAGGGTGAGGATGATGCTGAGGATTAGGGTTAGGGTGAGGGTAAAGGTTAGGGTGAGGGTGAGGGTTGGGGTTATGGTGCGGGTTAGAATGAGGGTGAGGGTGAGGATTAGGGTGAGGTTTAGGGTTAAGGTTGGGGTTGGGGTTATGATTAGGGTTATTGTTATGGTTAGGGTTTGGGTTAGGTTTACGGTTAGGGGGAGGCTGAGTATGAGGTTGAGAAATAGGGTAAGGGTTAGGGTTAGGGTTAGGGTTAGGATTAGGATTAGGGTTAGGGTTAGGTTGAGAGTTAGGGTTAGGGTTAGGGTGGTTGTGGGGCTGAGGGTTAGGTTTAGGTTTAGGGTTAGGGTTAGGTTTAGAGTTAGTGTGTGGGTGAGGGTTAGGGTGAGGGTGAGGGTTAAGGTTAGGGTTATGGCGAGGGTGAAGATGAGTTGAGGGTGAGGTTTAGCGTTAGGGTTAGGTTTAGGTTGAGTGTGAGTGTGAGGGTGAGGGTGAGAGAGAGGGTGAGGGTTGGGATTAGGGTTATGTTGAGTGTGAGGGTGAGGGTTAGGGTTAGAGTTAGGGAAGGGATAGGGTTATGGTGAGGGTGAGGGTTAGGTTTATAGTTAGGGTTAGGGTGAGGGTTAATGTGAGGGTGATGTTGAGGTTTAGGGTTAGGGTTAGGGTTAGGGTTATGGTTAGGGTTAGGGTTAGGCTTAGGCTTAGGCTTAGGCTTAGGGTTAGGGTTAGGGTTAGGGTTAGGGTTAGGGTTAGGGTTAGGGTTCGGGTGAGTGTTAGGATGAGGGTGAGGGTAAGGGTTAGGTTGAGGGTTAGGGTGAGGGTGAGAGTGAGGGTGAGGGTTAGGGATAGGGTTATGGTTAGGATCATGGTTAGGGTGAGGTTGAGGGTGAGGGTTAGGATGAGGGTTTGGGTTAGGGTGAAGGTGGGGGTTAGGGATAGGGTTAGTGTTAGGGGTAGGGTGAGGGTGGGGGTAAGGGTGAAAGTTAGGGTTATGCTGCGGGTTAAGGTGTAGTTGAGGTTGAGGGTGAGGATGAGGGTAAGGGTTATTGTCATGGTTAGGGTTAGGGTTAGGGTTATTGTGAGGGTGAGGGTGAGAGTTAGGGTTATGAGAGGGTTACGGTGAGGATGAGGGTGAGGGTGAGGGTTAGGGTTAGGGTTAGTGTTAGGGTTAAGGTTAAGGTTGGCGATGGGGTTAGGGTTAGGTTTAGGGTGAGGGTTAGGGTTGGGTTTAGGGTGAGGTTTGGGCTGAGGATTAGGGTTAGGGTTAGTGTTAGTGTGTGGGTGAGGATAAGTGTGAGGGTTACGGGTAGGTCTAGGGTTAGGGATAAGGTGAGGGTTAGGGTGAGGGTGAGGGTGAATGTGAGGGTGAGGGTTAGGGTCTTGGTGAGGGTGAGGGTGTGGGTTAGGATTAGGGTTATGGTTAGGGTTAGGTTTGGGGTTGGGGTTAGGGTTAGGATTAAGGTTAGGGTTAGGGTTAGGTTGAGTGTTAGGGTGAGGGTTAGGGTGAGGGTTAGGGTGAGGGTTAGGGTGAGGGTTAGGGTCAGGGTGAGGGTTAGGATAAGGGTTAGGGTTATGGTGAGGTAAGGGTGAGGATGAGGTTGAAGGTTAGCGTTAGGGTTAGGGTGAGGGTGATGGTGAGGGTGAAGGTGAGGGTTAGGGTTAGGGTTATAGTGAGTGTGATGGTTAGGGTGAGGGTTAGGGTATGGGTTAGGGTTAGGGTGAAGGTTAGGGTGAGGGTGAGGGTGAGGATGACGCTGAGGGTTAGGGTTATGGTTAGTGTGAGGGTGATGGTGAGTGTTAGTGTTAGGGTGAGTTTTAGCGTTAGTGTGAGGGTTAGGGTTCGGATTAGGCTTAAGGTTAGGTTGAGGGTTAGGGTAAGGGTGAGGGTTAGGTTTATGGTGCGGGTTAGGATGAGCGTGAGGGTGAGGTTAAGTTTTAAGGTGAGGTTTAGGGTTAAGGTTGGGGTTGGGGTTAGGGTTAGGTTTATTGTTGTTAGGGTTAGGGTTGGGGTTAGGGTTAGAGTTAGGGTTAGGGTTAGTGTGTGGGTGAGGGTTACGGTTAGGGTTAGTGTTAGTGTTAGGGTTAGGGTTAGGGTTAGTGTGAGAGTGAGGGTGAGGTTGAATGTGAGGGTGAGTGTTAGGTTTAGGGTTATGTTGAGGGTGAGGGTGTGGGTTAGGGTTAGGTTTAGGGTTAGGGTTGGGTTTGTGTTTGGGTTTAGGGCTAGGGTTAGGGTTAGTGTTAGGGTTAGGGTGAGTGTTAGGGTCAGGGTTAGGGTGAGTGTTAGGGTCAGGGTTAGGGTTAGAGTTAGGGTGAGGGTTATGTTGAGGGTGAGGGTTAGGGTTAGTGTTATGGTGAGGGTGAGGTTGAGGTTGAGGGTGACGGTTAGCGTTAGGGTTACGTTTAGGGTGAGTGTGAGGGTGAGAGTGAGGGGGAGGGTTAGGATTAGGGTTATGTTGAGTGTGGGGGTGAGGGTTATTGTTATAGTTAGGGTTAGGGGTAGGGTTATGGTGAGGGTGAAGGTGAGGGTTAGGGTTAGCATTAGGCTTAGGGTTAGGGTTAGTGTTAGAGTGAGCGTGAGGGTTAGTGTTAGGGTTAGGGTGAGGCTGAGGGTGAGTGTTGGGATGAGGGTGACGGGAGGGTTAGGGTGAGGGTTAGGGTTAGGGTGATGGTGAGTGTGAGGGTTAGGTTTAGGGTTAGGGTTAGGGTTAGGGTTAGGGTTAGGGTTAGGGTTAGGGTTATGTTTAGGGTGAGGTTGAGGGTGAGGGTTTGGATTGAGAGTCAGGGTTAGAATGAAGGTGAGGGTTAGGGATAGGGTTAGGGTTAGGGTAAGCGTGAGGGTGTGGGTAAGGGTTAGGGTGCGGGTTAAGGTAAGGGTGAGGGTTAGGTTGAGGGTGAGGGTGAGGGTTAGGGTGAGGGTTAGGGTTAGGGTTAGGGTGAGGATTAGGGTTAGGGTTAGGCTTAAGGTTAAAGTGAGGGTTAGGTTGAGGGTTAGGATTAGGGTGCGGGTTAGGGTAAGGATGAGGGTGATGGTGAGGGTTACGGATAGGGTTAGGGTTAGGGTTAGTTTGAGGGTGAGGGTGAGGGTGAATTTGAGGGTTAGGGTTAGGGTTATGGTGAGGGTGAGGGTAAGGGTGAGGGTGTGGGTTAGGGTTAGGTTTAGGTTTAGGGTTAGGGTTGGGGTTAGGGTTAGGGTTAGAGTTAGTGTTAGTGTTAGGGTTAGGGTGAGGTTTAGGGTCAGGGTTAGGGTGAGAGTTAGGGTGAGGGTTAGGGTTTGGGTGAGGGTTAGGGGTGAGGGTGAGGGTTAGGGATAGGGTGAGGGTGAGGGTTAGCATGAGGGTTAGTTTTAGGATGAGAGTGAGGGTTAGGGATAAGGTTAGGGTTAATGTTAGGGTGAGGTTTAAAGTAAGTGTGATAGTTAGGGTTAGTGTGCGTGTTAGGGTGAGGGTTAGTGTTAGGGTGAAGGTGATGGTGAGGATGAGGGTGAGGGTTAGTGTGATGGTTAGGTTAGGTTTAGGGTTAGGGTTAGGGTTAGGGTGAGGGTGAGAGTTAGGGTTATGGTGAGCATTAGGGTGAGGAGGAGGGTGACGGTGAGGCTGACGTTTAGGGTTAGGGTGAGGGTGAGTTTTAGTGTTAGGGTTAGGGTTAGGGTTAGTGTGAGGGTGAGGGTGAGAGTGAGGGTGAGGGTAAGGGTGTTGGTTATGGTTAGGGTTAAGGTTAGCGTGAGGGTCCGGGTGAGGGTGAGTGTGAGGCTGAATGTTAGGGTTAGGTTTAGGGTGAGGGTGAGTGTGAGGCTTAAGGTTAGCGTTAGGGTTAGGGTTGGGTTAGGGTTACCGTTAGGGTGAGGGTGAGGGTTAGCATGAGGGTGAAGGTGAGGATTAGGGTGAGGGTTAGAGTTAGGGTTAGGGTTAGGGTGATTGTGAGTGTGAGGCTGAGTGTTGAAATAAGAGCGGCGGGACTGCGTCTCCAACACCCCGGCCGCTTCGCTAGCTCATGCCTGAAATAACAACACACAAACTGTATTCATTTAACTGCTTGACCAATTTCTATCTAGCCTTTTCTAGGCTAACTCTCGCACCTAGACTAGCCCATTTCTAGTAATGTGTGTAAGCACCCCAAAGTGCGCTTACCGGGAAGATTCTAGCCTAAGTCCATCGTGGGTTGGAGCTGCCTGGGAGAGCTGAGCATGGCGTCTCTCCTGAAGCAGAGCAGAGTCTGACCTCACTTCCTCTTCCGCCCAGCATCCTATTCTGTTTACTCCTCCCACCAATGCTTTAACCTATTAGGGCCAAGCAGTTTCTTTATTGCTCAGCCAATGAAATCAACAGATTGATATGACACTCCCACATCACTTCCCCTTTTTCTGTTTAAACAAAAAAGGAAGGCTTTAACTTAACATAGCACAATTACATATAACAAAACAGTTATCAAGTAAAAATTACAATAATCTATTTCATAACTAAGGAAAACTATAACTATAGTTAACTATTCTTATCTCCATCAAAGAGTCCAGAAAGATACAATATTACCTAAGCAAACAAGAAACCAAAGCTCTAGAAATGACAGAGACATCTCGCTGCCTGGACAGTCACCCAAAGTTCCTCTGTACCGTTGGGGCATCCATCTTCAGCCTACAGGCCCATAGTTTCCAGCAGACATTTCCACAAAGCAGGAAATTTCAAAGGCAGTCACTATCTGCTTGTCCTGAAGAATGTCTGTAGACTCTTTCATGAATCAGGAACCCCAAAATGTCATCTCACCTTTAGGCAAGTTCAGTAGTCCTCTCTGTGTGGGTTCTCTGTGTCCAGTTTATGCAATAGTCCAGGCAAGAGCAGTTTCTTGCCCAAATGGCTATCAAACTCCATAAGGATCCTCTTCGATGCCCATCTTCCTCTTGAAGTAGATTGGTGCTGCCAGGAGCAGAGTGTCTCATTGTCATGAAAAGTCCTAAGTTATTAACATTTAAAATGCCATATTCTATAATCTTTGAAAAATATGAAGAATGCCTATCTAAAATATATCTATGCACATCTAGAAAATCTTAACTAACATGACTACAAACTTAACTATTATTAATGATTATTCATTAACAACCTATATACATTACAAAATTGACCTTAAATTTAAATCACTAAAGCAAAATCCATATCAATGTAAATTATTCATACCTATATCATCTCCCCCTTTAAATGTAAAAGAAAGTTTATAAACCATATTTGGGAACATGGGCGCAGTTTTTTCTCTCCAAACTGCTTCCTGCTGAATGGGGGCGTTGTTAATTAGGTCTTTCATGGTATAACCTGTGTGCTAGTTTCATCTCAATTGGCAGTTGAGCGAAGCAATTTTCTGAAGGTATTCACAGCAACCGTTCAGGAGGGCATGGTCCATCATACCATATCGGAATAGAAGAAATGAACAGGGTCTCATCCTCTGTGAAAACAAAATAGGAAACTCCTTTAGAAAGCATCATGTCCTTAGATCCAAATTTCAAAGTCAAGGCATCAAAATCTCTACGATGGATTATTTCAGCAGCATTTATAAACAAATATCTTTTAGCATCTGTTGCTCCTTCCTCAGCATTCAAACAATTCAAAGAGAGCATAATAGTATACAGTATCAAGATTCTCTGTGTATTTTCCATCTTTGTACGCTTTATTTTAACCCCTATTTCATTTATTTTTACTTTTATTTTATATTCTCTGTATCTCTTTGACCTGGAATAACTCTGTAGACCAGGCTGTCCTTGAACTCTCAGAGATCCGCCCATCTCTGCCTCACAGGCATTGGGATTAAAGGTGTTTGCTACTACACCTTGAACTCACAGAGATCTGTTTGTCTCTGCCTTCTAGGCACTGGGATTAAAGGCGTGTGCTACCACACCTTGAAGTCACAGAGGTCAATCTCCCTCTGCCTCCCAAGTGTTGGGATTAAAGGCGTGTACTACCACACACAACTTCTCTTTTTCTTACTTTTTTTTTCTTTAAGAATTTTAACATTTAGTCTGCATACATTTTTAACACTGTAAATCATTTAAAAATTTTCTTTGTCTTTGACGCTCTCTTTACTGTATCTCTCTCTGTTTTTCTGACCACATGAGTCTTTAAATTTACTGAGCAATATGAGTAGGATTAAAGCCGTGGCTTTTCCAGGTAGATCCAGTCCATTCCTTAGCTTTCCAGCCTCATGGCGGAGATACAGGCTGTAGCCATGTTTATAGCCACAATTCTATGGTGTTTCAAGGTTCCTGCCAGCCAGCGAGCTACAACAGACAACAGTCAAGTCCTCTCTCGGTAGTTGGCCCTCCTGCCTCAGTCAGAGTTTGCCCTGGCAGGACGGCCCAGAAAGCCGGCATTTTTAAATGGCACAGCTTTTTTTTTTTTTTCTGCTACGGCTGAAAACCGAAAAGCATGCGTTCAGCTTTTCACCAACACCGTTTAAGTGTTTCGTGGCAGGACCTCTTAATGAGCTGCAGGGTTTTGCAGCTGAAGCTGAGTCAGGAAGCCTCTCTTAGATGAGAGTGCTTGCTTGCCTCTAGCAAGTGGAGCAGACCCAAGAAATTTCGCTACCAAGAAAACATGCTTCACTCCATTCTTTCCCAAGCTTTCTCAGGCTTTTTGTGGATTCAGTTAGCCCCACGTTGGGCGCCATCTGTTGAAATAAGAGCGGCGGGGCTACGTCCCCAACACCCCGGCCGCTTCGCTGGCTCATGCCCGAAATAACAACACACAAACTGTATTCATTTAACTGCTTGACCCATTTCTATCTAGCCTCTTCTAGGCTAACTCTCACACCTGGACTAGCCCATTTCTAGTAATGTGTGTAAGCACCCCAAGGTGCGCTTACCGGGAAGATTCTAGCCTAAGTCCATCATGGGTTGGAGCTGCCTGGGAGAGCTGAGCATGGCGTCTCTCCTGAAGCAGAGCAGAGTCTGACCTCACTTCCTCTTCCGCCCAGCATCCTATTCTGTTTACTCCTCCCACCAATGCTTTAACCTATTAGGGCCAAGCAGTTTCTTTATTGCTCAGCAAATTAAATCAACAGATTGATATGACACTCCCACATCAGGTGAGGGTGTGGGTTAGTGTTTGGGTAAGTGTTAGGGTGAGGGTGTGGGTTAGGTTTAGGGTGAAGGTGGGGCTGAGGGTTAGGGTTAGGGTTAGTGTTAAGGTTAGTGTGTGGGTGAGGGTGAGGTTGAGTGTGAGGGTGAAGGTTAGGGTTAGGGTTAGGGTTAGGGTTAGGTTTAAGGTTAGGGTGAGGGTGAGGGTGAGTGTGAGGGTGAGAATTAGGGTTAGGGTTATGGTGAGTGTGAGTTAAGGTTTAGGGTTAGAGTTAGGGTTAGGGATAGGGTTAGAGTTAGGGTGAGGGTTAGGGTAAAGGTGAGGGTGAGGGTGAGGCTGAGACTGAGGGTTAGGGTTAAGGTTATAGTTAGGGTTAGGGTGAGGGTGAGGGTGAGTGTGAGGGTTAGGGTGAGGGTTAGGGTTAGGGTGAGGTTGAGGCTCAGGGATAGGGTTAGGGTTAATGTTAGGGTGAGGGTTAGGGTAAGGGTGAGGGTTAGGGTTAGGGTGCGGTTTAGGGTGAGAGTGAGGGTTAGGGTGAGGTTGAAGATGAGGGTGAGGGTTAGTGTGATGGTTAGGGTTATGGATATGGTTAGGGTGAGGGTGAGAGTTAGGATTAGGGTGAAGGTTAGGGTGAGGATGAGGATGAGGGTGAGGGTTAGGGTTAGGGTTAGGGTGAAGGTTAGGGTGAGAATGAGTGTGAGGGTGAGGGTTAGGGTTAGGGTTAGGGTTAGTGTTAGTGTTAGTGTTAGGGTAAGTGTTAAGGTTGGGGATGGGGTTAGGGTTAGGGTGACGGTTAGGGTGAGAATGAGGGTGAGGGTGAGGGTGAGGGTGAGGGTTAGGGTTAGGGTTAGGGTTAGGGTGAGGGTGATGGTTAGGGTTAGGCTTAGGGTTAGAGTTAGGGTTAGGGTGAGGCTGAGGGTGAAGGTGAGTGTTAGATTGAGGGTGACGGTGAGGGTTAGGGTGAGGGTTATTGTTAGGGTGAGGGTGAGAGTGAGGGTAAGTGTGTGGGTTAGGGTTAGGGTTAAGGTTAGCATGAGGGTGAGGGTGAGGGTGAGTGTGAGGCTGAGTGTTAGGGTTAGGTTTAGGGTGAGGGTTGGGTGAGTGTGAGGCTTAAGGTCAGGGTTAGGGTTAGGGTTGGGTTAGGGTTATGGTTAGGGTGAGGTTGAGGATGAAGGTGAGTGTTAGGATGAGGGTTAGGGTGAGGGTTAGTGTTCGGGTGAGGGTTAGGGTTAGAGTTAGGGTTAGGGTTCGTGTGTGGGTGAGGTTGAGGTTGAGGGTGAGGGTGAGGGTGAGGGTGAGGGTGAGGGTTAGGGTTAGGGTTAGGGTTAGGATTAGTGTTATGGTTAGGGTGAGGTTGATGTTTATGGTTTGGGTGAGAGTGAGGGTGAGGGTGTTGGTGAGTGTGAGTGTTAGTGTTAGGTTTAGGGTGACGGTGAGGGTGCGGGTTAGGATTAGGGTTAGGTTGAGGGTAAGGGTAAGGGTGAGGGTGAGAGTGAGGGTTAGTG
The DNA here is from genome assembly GCA_963919705.1 of Alexandromys oeconomus. Classification (NCBI taxonomy): domain Eukaryota; kingdom Metazoa; phylum Chordata; class Mammalia; order Rodentia; family Cricetidae; genus Alexandromys; species Alexandromys oeconomus. The sequence continues at coordinate 39,620 of CAWTZB010000022.1, read as the reverse complement.
TTAGGGTTAGGGTTAGGGTGAGAGTTAATATGACGGTGAGGGTGAGGGTTAGGGTTAGGTTTAGGGTTAAGGTTAGGTTTTGGGTGAGTGTGAGGGTGAGGGTGAGGGTGAGGGTAAGTTTTAGGGTTAGGGTAAGGTTGGGGTTAGTGTGAGGGTGAGAGTGAGGGTGAGGGTGAGGGTGTGGGTTAGGCTGAGGGTTAAGGTTAGCGTGAGGGTCAGGGTGAGGGTGAGTGTGAGGCGGAGTGTTAGGTTTAGGGGTAGGGTGAGGGTGAGGGTGAGCTTAAGTTTAGGGTAGGATTAGGGTTGGGTTATGGTTATGGTTAGGGTGAGGGTGAGGGTAAGGGTGAGGGTTAGGTTGAAGGTGAGGATTAATGTGAGGGTTAGAGATAGGGTTAGGGTTAGGGTTAGGTTGAGGGTGAGGGTGAGGGTGAGGGTGAGGTTGTGGGTGTGGGTTAGGGTTAGGGTTAGGGTGAGGTTGTGGGTTTGGGTTAGGGTAATAGTGTGTATTAGGGATAGGGTGAGGTTGGGGCTGATAGTTACGGTTAGGGTTAGGGTTAGTGTTAGGGTTAGTGTGTGGGTGAGGGTGAGGTTGAGGGTGAGGGTTAGGGTTAGGGTTAGGGTTAGGGTTAGGTTTAGGTTTAGGGTGAGAGTGAGGGTGAGGGTTAGGGTTATGGTGAATGTGAGGTGAGGGTTAGGGTTAGAGTTTATGGTTAGGGTAAGGTTAGGGTTAGAGTGAGGGTGAGGGTGAGGTTGAGGTTGAGGCTGAGGGTTAGGGTTAGGGTTAGAGTTAGGGTTAGGGTGAGGGTAAGGGTGAGGGTTATGGTGAGGGTTAGGGTTGGGGTTAAGTTTAGGGTTAGGGTGAGGGTGAGGGTAAGGTTGAGGGTTAGGGATAGGGTTAGGGTTAATGTTAGGGTAAGGGTAGGGTTAGGGTTAGGGTGTGGGTTAGGGTGAGGGTGAGGGTTAGGGTGAGGATGAGGGTGAGGGTTAGTGTGATGATTAGGGTTAGGGTTTGGGTTAGGGTGAGGGTGAGATTTAGGGTTAGGGTGAGGGTTAAGGTGAGGATGAGGGTGAGGTTTAGGGTGAGGGTGTGTTTTAGGATCAGGGTTAGGATTAGGGTTAGTGTGAGGGTGACGGTGAGGGTGAGAGTGAGGGTGAGGATGAGGGTATGGGTTAGGGTTAGGATGAGGGTGAATGTGAGGGTGAGTCTTAAGGTTAGGGTTAGGGTTAGGGTTAAGATGAGGGTTAGGGTTAGGGTTAGTGTTAGGGTTAGGGTTAGGGTGAGTGTGAAGTTTAGGGTTAGGTTTAAGGTTAGGGTTATGCTGAGGGTGAGGGTGAGGATGAGGGTAAAGTTGAGAGTTAGGGTTAGGGTTAGGATTAGGTTTAGGGTTAGGGTTAGGGTGAGGTTGAGGGTGAGTGTGAAATTGAGGTTTAGTGTTAGGGTTATGGTGAGTCTGAGGGTTAGTGTGAGAATAAGGGTTAGGTTTAGGTTTAGGGTGAAGGTTAGGGTGAGGGTGAGGGTGAGTGAGGGTTAAGGTTAGGGTGAGGGTTAGGTTTAGGGTGAGGGTGAGGATTAGGGTTAGGGTGAGGCTTAAGGTTAGGGTGAAGGTTAGGGTGAGGGTGAGGGTTAGGGTTATGGTGCGGGTTAAGGTGAGGTTGAGGGTGAGGGTGAGGGTTAGGGTTAAGGTTAAGTTTGAGGTTATGGTTAGGGTTATTGTTCGGGTTAGGGTTAGGTTTAGGGTTAGGTTTAGGGCTAGGTTTAGGGTTAGGGTGAGGCTGAGGCTGAGGGTGAGGGTTAGGGTGAGGGATAGGGTAAAGGTGAGGTTTAGTGTTAGGGTTAGGGTTAGTGTGAGGGTTAATGTGAGTGTGAGGGTGTGGGTTAGGGTTAGTGTTAGGGTTTGGGTTAGGGTTAGGGTTAGGGTGAGGGTGGAGCTGAGGGTTAGGGTTATGTTTAGGGTTAGTGTTAGTGTGTGCGTGAGGGTGAGGTTGAGGGTGAGGGTGAGGGTTAGGTTTAGGGTTATGGTGAGTGTGAGGTGAGGTTTAGGGTTAGAGTTAGGTTTAGGGATAGGGTTAGGGTTAGGGTGAAGGTAAGGGTGAGGGTGAGGGTGAGGCTGAGTGTTAGGGTTAGGGTTAGATTTAGGGTTAGGGTGAGTTTGGGGGTGAGGGTGAGGGTTTGGGTGAGGGTTAGGGTTAGGGTGAGGTTGAAGATGAGGGTGAGGGTTAGTGTGATGGTTAAGGTTATGGTTAGGGTTAGGGTTAGGGTGAGGGTGAGAGTTAGGGTTAGGGTGAAGGTTAGGGTGAGGATGAGGGTGAGGCTTAGGGTTAGGGTTAGGGTTAGGGTGAAGGTTAGGGTGAGAATGAGGGTGAGGGTGAGGGTTAGGGTTAGGGTTAGTGTTAGTGTTAGGGTAAGTGTTAAGGTTGGGGATGGGGTTAGGGTTAGGGTTAGGGGGACGGTTAGGGTGAGAATGAGGGTGAGGGTGAGGATGAGGGTTAGGGTTAGGGTTAGGGTTAGGTTGAGGGTGATGGTTAGCCTTAGGGTTAGCGTTAGGGTTAGGGTGAGGCTGAGGGTGAAGGTGAGTGTTAGATTGAGGGTGACGGTGAGGGTTAGAGTGAGGGTTATTGTTAGGGTGAGGGTCAGAGTGAGGGTAAGTGTGTTGGTTAGGGTTAGGCTTAAGGTTAGCTAGCGTGAGGGTGAGGGTGAGGGTGAGTGTGAGGCTGAGTGTTAGGGTTAGGTTTAGGGTGAAGGTTGGGTGAGTGTGAGGCTTAAGGTTAGGGTTAGGGTTAGGGTTGGGTTAGGCTTATGGATAGGGTGAGGGTGAGGGTGAAGGTGAGTGTTAGGATGAGGGTTAGGGTGAGGGCTAGTGTTCGGGTGAGGGTTAGGGTTAGATTTAGGGTTAGGGTTAGTGTGTGGGTAGGGTTGAGGTTGAGGGTGAGTGTGAGGGTGAGGGTTAGGGTTAGTATTAGTGTTATGTTTAGGGTGAGGTTGATGTTTATGGTTTGGGTGAGAGTGAGGGTGAGGGTTTTGGTGAGTGTGAGTGTTAGAGTTAGGTTTAGGGTGACGGTGAGGGTGCGGGTTAGGATTAGGGTTAGGTTGAGGGTGAGGGTAAGAGTGAGGGTGAGAGTGAGGGTTAGTGTTAGGGTTAGCGTTATGGTGAGGGTGAGGGTGCTGGTTAGTGTTAGGGTTAGGGTTAGGTTGAGAGTTAATATGATGGTGAGGGTGAGGGTTAGGGTTAGGTTTAGGGTTAAGGTTAGGTTTTGGGTGAGTGTGAGGGTGAGGGTGAGTTTTAGGGTTAGGGTAAGGTTAGGGTTAGTGTGAGGGTGAGAGTGAGGGTGAGGGTGAGGGTGTGGGTTAGGGTGAGGGTTATGGTTAGCGTGAGGGTCAGGGTGAGGGTGAGTGTGAGGTGGAGTGTTAGGTTTAGGGGTATGGTGAGGGTGAGTGTGAGCTTAAGGTTAGGGTAGGGTTAGGGTTAAGTTATGGTTATGGTTAGGGTGAGGGTGAGGGTAAGGGTGAGGGTTAGGTTGAAGGTGAGGATTAATGTGAGGGTTAGAGATAGGGTTAGGGTTAGGGTTAGGTTGAGGGTGAGGGTGAGGGTGAGGGTGAGGTTGTGGGTGTGGGTTAGGGTTAGGGTTAGGGTGAGGTTGTGGGTTTGGGTTAGTGTAATAGTGTGTATTAGGGTTAGGTTGAGGTTGGGGCTGATAGTTACGGTTAGGGTTAGGGTTAGTGTTAGGGTTAGTGTGTGGGTGAGGGTGAGGTTGAGGGTGAGGGTTAGGGTTAGGGTTAGGGTTATGTTTAGGTTTAAGTTTAGGGTGAGAGTGAGGGTGAGGGTTAGTGTTATGGTGAATGTGAGGTGAGGGTTAGGGTTACAGTTTATGATTAGGGATAGGGTTAGTGTTAGGGTGAGTTTGAGGGTGCGGGTGAGGTTGAGGGTGAGGCTGAGGGTTAGGGTTAGGGTTAGGGTAGAGTTAGGGTTAGGGTGAGGGTAAGTGTGAGGGTTATGGTGAGGGTTAGGGTTGGGGTTAAGTTTAGGGTTAGGGTGAGGGTAAGGTTGAGGGTTAGGGATAGGGTTAGGGTTAATGTTAGGGTAAGGGTAGGGTTAGGGTTAGGGTGTGGGTTAGGGCGAGGGTGAGGGTTAGGGTGAGGATGAGGGTGAGGGTTAGTGTGATGATTAGTGTTAGGGTATGGGTTAGGGTGAGGGTGAGATTTAGGGTTAGGGTGAGGGTTAAGGTGAGGATGAGGGTGAGGTTTAGGGTGAGGGTGTGTTTTAGGATTAGGGTTAGGATTAGTGTTAGTGTGAGGGTGACGGTGAGTGTGAGAGTGAGGGTGAGGATGAGGGTATGGGTTAGGGTTAGGATGAGGGTGAGGGTGAGTCTTAAGGTTAGAGTTAGGGTTAGGGTTAAGATGAGGGTTAGGGTTAGGGTTAGGGTGAGGGTTAGTGTTAGGGTTAGGGTTAGGGTGAGTGTGAAGTTTAGGGTTAGGTTTAAGGTTAGGGTTATGCTGAGGGTGAGGGTGAGGATGATGGTAAAGTTGAGAGTTAGGGTTAGGTTTCGGGTTAGGGTTAGGGTTAGAGTGAGGTTGAGGGTGAGGGTGAAATTGAGGTTTAGGGTTAGGGTTATGGTGAGTCTGAGAGTTAGTGTGAGAATAAGGGTTAGGTTTAGGTTTAGGGTGAAGGTTAGGGTGAGGGTGAGGGTGAGTGAGGGTTAAAGTTAGGGTGAGGGTTAGGTTTAGGGTGAGGATTAGGGTTAGGGTGAGGCTTAAGGTTAGGGAGAGGGTTAGGGTGAGGGTGAGGGTTAGGGTTAGGGTGCGGGTTAAGGTGACGTTGAGGGTGAGGGTGAGGGTTAGGGTTAGGGGTAGGGTTAAGGTTAAGTTTGAGGTTATGGTTAGGGTTATTGTTCGGGTTAGGTTTAGGGTTAGGGTGAGGCTGAGGATGAGGGTGAGGGTTAGGGTGAGTGATAGGGTAAAGGTGAGGGTTAGTGTTAGGGTTAGGGTTAGTGTGAGGGTTAATGTGAGTGTGAGGGTGTGGGTTAGGGTTAGTGTTAGGGTTAGGGTTAGGGTGAGGGTTAGGGTTAGGGTGAGGGTGGAGCTGAGGGTTAGGGTTAGGTTTAGGGTTAGTGTTAGGGTTAGTGTGTGGGTGAGGTTGAGGGTGAGGGTGAGGGTTAGGTTTAGGGTTATGGTGAGTGTGATGTGAGGTTTAGGATTAGAGTTAGGTTTAGGGATAGGGTTAGGGTTAGGGTGAAGGTAAGGGTGAGGGTGAGGGTGAGGCTGAGTGTTAGGGTTAGGGTTAGATTTAGGTTTAGGGTGAGTGTGAGTGTGAGGGTGAGGGTTTGGGTGAGGGTTAGTGTTAGGGTGAGGTTGAGGATGAGGGTGAGGGTTAGTGTGATGTTTAGGGTTATGGTTAGGGTTAGGGTTAGGGTTAGGGTTAGGGTGAGGGTGAGAGTTAGGGTTAGGGTGAAGGTTAGGGTGAGGATGAGGATGAGGGTGAGGGTTAGGGTTAGGTTAGGGTTAGGGTGAAGGTTAGGGTGAGAATGAGGGTGAGGGTTAGGGTTAGGGTTAGTGTTAGTGTAAGTGTTAAGGTTGGAGATGGGGTTAGGGTTAGGGTTAGGGTGACCGTTAGGGTGAGAATGAGGGTGAGGGTGAGGGTTAGGGTTAGGGTTAGGGTTAGGGTTAGGGTGAGGGTGATGGTTAGGGTTAGGCTTAGGGTTAGAGTTAGGGTTAGGGTGAGGCTGAGGGTGAAGGTGAGTGTTAGATTGAGGGTGACGGTGAGGGTTAGGTGAGGGTTATTGTTAGGGTGAGGGTGAGAGTGAGGGTAAGTGTGTGGGTTAGGGTTAGGATTAAGGTTAGCGTGAGGGTGAGGGTGAGTGTGAGGCTGAGTGTTAGGGTTAGGTTTAGGGTGAGGGTTGGGTGAGTGTGAGGCTTAAAGTTAGGGTTAGTGTTAGGGTTGGGTTAGGGTTATGGTTAAGGTGAGGGCGAGGGTGAAGGTGAGTGTTAGGATGAGGGTTAGGGTGAGGGCTAGTGTTCGGTGAGGGTGAGGGTTAGGGTTAGAGTTAGGGTTAGGGTTAATGTGTGGGTGAGGTTGAGGTTGAGGGTGAGGGTGAGGGTGAGGGTTAGGGTTGGTGTTAGTGTTATGGTTAGGGTGAGGTTGATGTTTATGGTTTGGGTGAGAGTGAGGGTGAGGGTTTTGGTGAGTGTGAGTGTTAGTGTTAGGTTTAGGGTGACGGTGAGGGTGCGGGTTAGGATTAGGTTTAGGTTGAGGGTGAGGGTAAGGGTGAGGGTGAGAGTGAGGGTTAGTGTTAGTGTTAGCGTTATGGTGAGGGTGAGGGTGCTAGTTAGTGTTAGGGTTAGGGTTAGGGTGAGAGTTAATATGACGGTGAGGGTGAGGGTTAGGGTTAGGTTTAGGGTTAAGGTTAGGTTTTGGGTGAGTGTGAGGGTGAGTGTGAGGGTGAGGGTGAGTTTTAGGGTTAGGGTAAGGTTAGGGTTAGTGTGAGGGTGAGAGTGAGGGTGAGGGTGAGGGTGTGGATTAGGGTGAGGGTTAAGGTTAGCATGAGGGTGAGGGTGAGGGTGAGGGTGAGGCTGAGTGTTAGGGTTAGGTTTAGATTTAGGGTTAGGGTGAGTGTGAGGGTTTTGGTGAGGGTTAGGGTAAGCGTGAGGGTGAGGGTTAGGGATAGGGTTAGGGTTAATGTTAGAGTGAGGGTTATGGTAAGGTGAGGGTTAGGGTTAGGGTGCGGGTTAAGGTGAGTGTGAATGTTAGGGTGAGGGTGAGGATGAGGGTGAGGTTAGTGTGATGGTTAGGGTTAGGGTTAGGGTTAGGGTTAGGGTTAGTGTTAGGGTTAAGTTGAGGGTGAGAGTTAGGGTTAGGGTGAGTGTTAGGTTGAGGATAAGGGTGAGGGTGAGGGTGAGGGTGAGTGTTAGGATGAGGGTGAGGGTGAGGGTTAGGGTGAGGGTTATTGTTAGGGTGAGGGTGAGGGTGAGGGTTAGGGTTAGGGTTAGATTTAGTGTGTAGATGAGGTTGAGGGTGAGGGTGAACGTGAGGGTGAGGGTTAGGTTTCGGGTTAGGGTTAGGTTAAGGTTAGGCTAAGAGTGAGGGTTAGGGTTAGGCTTAGAGTTAGGGTTAGGGTGAGGCTGAGGGTGAGTGTTAGGATGAGGGTGAGGGTGAGGGTTAGGGTGAGGGATAGGGTAAATGTGAGGGTTAGTTTTAGGGTTAGGGTTAGTGTGAGGGTTAATGTGAGTGTGAGGGTGAGGGTTAGGCTTAGGGTTAGGGTTAGAGTTAGTGTGAGGGTTAGGGTCAGGTTTAGGGTAAGGGTGAGGTTGAGGTTTACGGTGTGGGTGAGGGTCAGGGTGAGGGTTTTTTTGAGTGTGAGGGTTAACGTTAGGTTTAGGGTGAGGGTGATTGTGTGTGTTTGGGTTACGGATAGGGTGAGAGTGAGGGTAAGGGTGAGGCTGAGTGTTAGGGTTAGGGTTTGATATAGGGTTAGGGTGAGTGTGAGGGTGAGGATGAGGGTTTGGGTGAGGGTAGGGTTAGGGTGAGGGTGAGGTTTAGGGATAGGGTTAGGGTTAATGTTAGAGTGAGGGTTAGGGTAAGGTATGGGTTAGGGTTAGAGTGCAGATGAAGGTGAGGGTGAGGGTTAGGGTGAGGGTGATGATGAGGGTGAGTTTTAGTGTGATGGTTAGGGTTAGGGTAAGGTTTAGGTTTAGGGTTAGGGTGAGGGTTAAGGTGAGTGTGAGAGTTAGGTTTAGGGTGAGTGTTAGGGTGAGAATGAGGGTGAGGGTGAAGGTGAGGGAGAGGGTTAGGTTTCGGGATAGTGTTAGGGTTAAGGTTAGGCTAATGGTGAGGGTTAGGTTTAGGGTTAGGCTTAGAGTTAGGGTTAGGTTGAGGCTGAGGGTGAGTGTTAGGATGAGGATGAGGGTGAGGCTTAGGGTGAGGGTTATTGTTAGGGTGAGGGTGAGGGTTAGGTTTAGAGTTAGTGTGTAGGTGAGGTTGAGGGTGAGGGTGAGGGTGAGGTTTAGGCTTAGGGTTAGGGTTAGGGTTAGGGTGAGGGTTAGGGTCAGGGTTAGGGTTAGGGTGAGGTTGAGGTTTACATTTGGGTGATGGTGAGTGTGAGGGTTTTGTTGAGTGTGAGGGTTAACGTCAGGTTCAGGTTGAGGGTGATTGTGTGTGTTATGTTTACGGATAGGGTGAGAGTGAGGGTGAGGGTGAGGCTGAGTGTTAGGGTTTGGGTTAGATTTAGGGTTAGGGTGAGTGTGAGGGTGAATATGAGGGTTCTGGTGAGGGTTAGGGTTAGGATGAGGGTGAGGTTTAGGGATAGGGTTAGGGTTAATGTTAGAGTGAGGGTTAGGGTAAGGTGAGGGTTATGGTTTGGGTGCGGATGAAGGTGAGGGTGAGTGTTAGGGTGAGGATGAGGATGAGGGTGAGGGTTAGTGTGATGGTTAGGGTTAGCGTAAGGGTTAGGGTTAGGGTTAAGGTGAGGGTGAGAGTTAGGTTTAGGGTGAGTGTTAGGGTGAGGATGAGGGTGAGGGTGAAAGTGAGGGTGAGGGTTAGGTTTCACGTTAGTGTTAGGGTTACGGTTAGGCTAAGTTTGAGGGTTAGGTTTAGGGTTAGGCTTAGAGTTAGGGTTAGGGTGAGGCTGAGGTTGAGTGTTAGGATGAGGGTGAGGGTGAGGGTTAGGGTGAGGGTTATTGTTAGGGTGAGGGTGAGGGTGAGGGTGAGGGTGAGGGTTAGGATTAGTGTTAGTGTGTAGGTGAGGTTGAGGGTGAGGGTGAGTGTGAGGGTTAGGCTTAGTGTTAGTGTTAGGGTTAGGGTGAGGGTTAGGGTCAGGGTTAGGGTTAGGGTTAAGTTGAGTGTTAGAGTGAGGATGAGGATGAGGGTTAGGGTTAGGGTTATGGTTAGCGTTAGGTTGAGGGTGAGGATGAAGGTAAGGGTGAGCGTGAGGTTGAGGGTTAGGGTGAGGGTTAATGATAGGGTGAGGTTGAGGTTGAGGGTGAGTTTGAGGGTGAAGGTGAGAGTTAGGTTTAGGGTTAGGGTTGAGTGAGGGTTAGATTTAGGGTTAGGGTTAGAGTTAGGGTTATGGTGAGGCTTAGGATGAGTGTGAGTGTTAGGATGAGGGTGAGGGTGAGGGTTAGGGTGAGGGTTAGTGTTAGGATGAGGTTGAGGGTGAGGGTTAAGGTTAAGGTTAGGGTTAGGGTGAGGATGAGGGTGAGGGTGAGTTTTAGGGTTAGGTTTAGGATTAGGTTTAGTGTGAGGGTGAGGGTGATTGTGAGGGTGAGGGTATGGGTTAGGGTTAAGGTTAGCCTGAGGGTGAGTGTGAGTGTGAGTGTGAGGGTGAGTTTTAGGGTTAGGGTGAGGGTGAGGTTGAGGGTGAGGGTGAGGGTGAGGGTGAAGCTTAAGGTTAGGGTTAGGGTTAGGTTTAAGGTTAGGGTTGGGTTAGGGTTATGGTTAGGGTAAGGGTGAGGGTGAGGGTGAGGTTGAGGGTGAAGGTGAGGATTAGGTTGAGGGTTAGAGTTAGGGTTAGGGTTAGTGTGAAGGTGAGGTTCAGGGTGAGGGTGTGGGTTAGGGTTAGGTTTAGGTTTGGATTAGCGTTAGGGTTGGTGTTAGGGTTGGGGTTAGGGTGAGGGTTAGGGTTAGGGTTAAGATTAGGGTGAGGGTTAGGGTTAGGGTTAGGGTGAGGGTGAAAGTGAGGGTGATGGTAAGGGTGTGGGTTTGGGTTAGGGTTAAGGTTAGCCTGAGGATGAAGATGAGGATTAGGGTGAGCGTTAGAGTTAGGGTTAGGGTAGGGTGATTGTGAGGGTGAGGTTGTGGGTTAGTGTTTGGGTAAGGGTTAGGGTGAGTGTGTGGGTTAGGGTTAGAATGAGGGTGGGGCTGAGGGTTAGTGTTAGGGTTAGTGTTAGGGTTAGTGTGTGTGTGAGGGTGAGGTTGAGGGTGACGGTGAGGGATAGATTAAGGGTTATTGTGAGTGTGAGGTGAGGGTTCGGGTATGGGTTAGGGTTAGGGATAGGGTGAGGGTGAGTGTGAGGGTAAATTTTAGGGTTAGGGTTAGGGTGAGGGTGAGGGTGAGGGTGAGGTTTAGGGTGAGGGTGAGGGTGAGGGTGAGGGTTATGGTTAGGGTTAGGGTTAGGGTTAGGGTGAGGGTTAAGGTAAGGTTGAGGGTTAGGGTGAGGATGAGGGTGAGGGTGAGTCTGAGGGTTAGTGTGAGGGTGAGTGTGAGGGTGAGGGTGAGTGTGAGGGTGAGGGTGAGGGTTAGGGTTAGGGTTATGGTGAGGGTTAGGGTGAAGGTGAGGGTTAGGTTTAGTGTGAGGGTTAGGGTATGGGTGAGGTTTAGAATGAGATTTAATGTTAGGGTGAGAATGAGGGTGAGGGTTAGGGTGAGGGTTAGGTTTAGAGTTAGGGTTAGGGATAGGTTAGGGTTAGGGTGAGGGTGAGGGTTAGGATGAGGGTTAGATTTAGGGTGAGGTTTAGGGATAGGGTTAGGGTTAATGTTAGGGTGAGGGTTAGGGTAAGGGTGAGGGTTAGAGTTAGGGTGCGGGTTAGGGTGAGGGTGAGGGTTAGGTGAGGGTAAGGTTGAGGATGAGGGTGAGGGTTAGTATGATGGTTAGCGTTAGGGTTAGGGTTAGGGTGAGAGTTAGGGTTAGGGTGATGTTTAGGGTGATGATGAGGGTGAGGGTTAGGGTTAGCGTTAGGCTTAGGGTTAGGTTTATGGTGAGGTTGAGGGTGAGGGTGAGGGTGAGGTTGAGGTTTAGGGTTAGGGTTATGGTGAGGGTCAGGGTGAGGGTGAGGGTGTGTTTTAGGGTTAGGGTTAGGATTAGTGTGAGGGTGAGAGTGAGTGTGAGGTTGAGGGTTTGATTTAGGGTTAGGTTTAAGGTTAGCATGAAGGTGAGGTGAGTATGAGTGTGAGGCTGAGTGTTAGGGTTAGGTTTAGGGTGAGGGTGAGGGTGAAGGTGAGGATTAGGGTGATGGTTATAGTTAGGGTTATGGTTAGGGTGAGGGTGAGGGTGATGATGAGGGTGAGGGTGTGGGTTAGGGTTAGGATTAGGGTTAGGGTGAGGGTGAAGGTTAGGGTGAGAGGTTTAGGGTTAGGGCTATGGTTAGTGTGTGCGTGAGTGTGAGGTTGAGGGTGAGGGTTAGGGTTAGGGTGAGTGTTAGGTTTAGGGTTAGGGGTAGAGTGAGGGTCAGGCTGAGGGTGAGGCTGAGGGTGAGGGTGACGTTTAGGGTTGGGTTGAGGGTGAGGGTGAGGGTTAGTGTGAGGGTGAAGGTGAGGATGAGGTTGAGGGTGAGTGTTAGGGTTTGGATTAGGGTTAGAGTTAGTGTTATGGTGAGGGTGAGGGTTAGGGTTAGTGTTAGTGTTAGGGTGAGGGTGAGTGTGTCGGTGAGGGTGATGGTTAGTGTTAGTGTTTGGGTGAGGTTTATGGTGATGGTGAGGTTGAGTGTTAGGGTTAGTGTTAGGGTTAGGGTTAGGATTTAGGTTAGGATTAGGGTTAGGGTGAGGGTGAGGGTTATGGTGAGGGTGACGGTTAGTGTTAGGGTGAGGGTGAGGGTTAGGGTGAGGGTGATGGTGAGGGTTAGGTTTAGGGTGAGGGTGAGGGTAAGGGTGAGGGTGAGGGTGAGGGTGAATGTGAGGGTTAAGGTTAGGGTTAGTGTTAGGGTTAGGGTTGGGGTTGAGGTTAGGTTTAGGGTTAGGGTTATGGTTAAGGTTAGGGTTAGGGTGAAGATTAGGGTGAGTATGAGGGTGAGGTTGAGGGTTAGCTTAATGTTAGGGTTAGTGTTAGTGTGAGGGTGAGGTTGAGAGTGAGGGTGAGGGTGAGGCTTAAGTTTAGGGTTAGGGTTAGGGTTGGGTTAGGGTTATGTTTATGGTGAGGGTGGGGGTGAGGGTGAGGGTGAGAGTTAGGGTTAGCGTTATGGTTGGGTTAGGGTTTGGGTTACGGTGAGGGTTAGGTTGAGGGTGATGGTGAGGGTGAGTGTTAGGATTAGGTTTAGGGTTAAGGTTAAGCTGAGGTTGATGCTGAGGGTGAGGGTGACAGTTAGGATTGGGGTGAAGGTGAGGGTGAGTGTGAAGGTGAGAGTGAGGGTTAGGGTTAGAATTAGGGTTAGAGTTAGGTTTCGGGTGAGGGTGATGATGAGGGTTAGGGTGAGGGTTAGGGTTAGTGTTATGGTGAGGGTGAGGGTTAGAGTTAGGTTGAGGGTGTGGGTGAGGCTGAGAGTTAGTATTAGGGTTAGGGTGAGTGTTAGGGTTAGTGTGTAGGTGAGGGTGAGGTTGACCGTGATGGTGAGGGTTAGGGTTAGGGCTAGGGTTAGTGTTAGTGTTAGGGTGAGTGTGAGTTTGAGGGTGAGGGTGAGGTTTAGGGTTAGGGTTAGGGTTAGGATTAGGGTTAGGGTTAAGTTGAGGGTGAGGGTGAGGGTGAGGGTTCATGTGAGAGTGTGGGTGAGGGTAAGGATCAGGGATAGGGTTAGTGTCATTGTGAGGGTGAGGGTGAAGGTTAGGGTGAGAGTTAGGTTTAGGGTTAGGGTTAAGGTTAGTGTGTGCGTGAGTGTTTGGGTGAGGGTGAGGGTTAGGGTTAGGCTTAGTGTGTGGGTGAGGGTGAGGGCTAGGGTGAGTGTTAGGTTTATGGTTAGGGGTAGAGTGAGGGTGAGGCTGAGGGTGAGGTTGAGGATGAGGGTGACGTTTAGGGTTGGGTTGAGGGTGAGGGTAAGGGTGAGGGTGACAGTTAGGGTGAGGGTGAAGGTGAGGATGAGGTTGAGGTTGAGGGTTAGGGTTTGGATTAGGGTTAGAGTTAGTGTTATGGTGAGTGTGAGTGTGAGGGTGAGGGTTAGGGTTAGTGTTAGGTTGAGGGTGAGTGTGTCGGTGAGGGTGATGGTGAGTGTTAGTGTTTGGGTGAGGTTTAGGGTGATGGTGAGGGTGATGATGAGGTTGAGTATTAGGGTTAGGGTTAGGGTTAGCGTTAGGGTTAAGGTTAGGATTAAGGTTAGGATTAGGGTTAGGGTGAGGGTGAGGGTGAGGATGAGGGTGAGGGTGAGTGTTATGGTGAGGGTTACAGTTAGTGTTAAGGTTAGGGTTTCAGTTAGGGTGAGGGTGAGGGTTAGGGTGATGGTGATGGTGAGGGTTAGGGTTAGGGTGAGGGTGAGTGTGAGGGTTAAGTTTAGGGTTAGGGTTAGGGTTAGGGTTAGCGTTAGGGTTGGGGTTGAGGTTAGGTTTAGGGTTAGGGTTAGGGTTAGGGTTAGGGTTAGGGTGAGGATTAGGGTGAGTATGAGGGTGAGGTTGAGGGTTAGTTTAGGGTTAGGGTTAGTGTTAGTGTGAGGGTGAGGTTGAGAGTGAGGTTGAGGGTGAGGCTCAAGTTTAGGGTTAGGGTTAGGGTTGGGTTATGGTTATGTTTAGGGTGAGGTTGAGGGTGAGGGTGAGGGTTAGGCTGAGAGTTAGTGTTAGGGTTGGGTTAGGGTTAGGGTTAGGGTGAGGATTAGGTTTAGCGTGAGGGTGAGGGTTAGGATTAGGTTTAGGGTTAGGGTGAAGCTGAGGTTGAGGCTGAGGGTGAGGGTGACAGTTAGGATTGCGGTGAGGGTGAAGGTGAGGGTGAGTGTGAAGGTGAGGGTTAGGGTTAGAATTAGGGTTAGAGTTAGGTTTCGGGTGAGGGTGATGGTGAGGGTAAGGGTGACGGTTAGGGTTGGGGAGAGGGTGAGGGTGAGGGTTAGGGTGAGGGTGAGGGTGAGGCTGTGGGTTAGGTTTAGCGTTAGGGTGATGGTGAGTGTGACGGTGAGGGTGAGGCTTAAGTTTAGGGTTAGGGTTAGGGTTGGGTTAGGATTATGGTTAGGGTGAGGGTGAGGGTAGGGTGAAGGTGAGGATTAGGGTGAGGGTTAGAGTTAGGGTTATGGTTAGGGTAAGGGTGAGTTTGAGTGTGAGGGAATGGGTGAGCGTGAGGGTGTGGGTTAAGTTCAGGTTTGGGTTATGGTTATGGTTAGGGTGAGGTTTAGGGTGAGGGTGAGAGTGAGGATGAGGGTTAAGGTTAGTATTAGGGTTAGCGTTGGGGTTATGGTTGGGGTTAGGTTGAGGGTTAGGGTTAGGTTGAGGGTGAGGGTTACGGTTCGGGTGTAGTTGATGGTGAGGGTTAGAATGAGGGTGAGAATTAGGGTTAGGGTTAGGGTTAGGGTTAAGGTTAGGGTTAGGGTAGGGTTAGGGTTAGGGTTAGGGTTAGGGTTAGGGTTAGGGTGAGGGTGAAGGTGAGAGTGAGGGTGAGGGTGAGGGTGAGGGTTAGTGTGATGGTTAGGGTTAGGATTAGGGTTGGGTTAGAGTTAGGTTTAGGGTGAGGGTTAGGTTTAGGGTAAGGGTGAGGGAGAGGGTGATGTTGAACCTGAGGGTTAGGGTTAGGGTGAGGGTGAGTGTGAGGGTGAGGGTGAGAGTGAGGGTGAGTGTGAGGGCGTGGGTGTGGGTTAGGGTTAGGGTTAGGGTTAGGATTAGGGTTAAAGTGAGGGTGAGGGTGAGGGTTATGGTGAGGGTGAAGGTTAGTGTTAGGGTTAGGGTTACGGTTAGGGTGAGGGTGAGGGTGTGGGTTAGGGTGAGGGTGAGGGTGAGGTTTAGGGTTAGGGTTAGGGTGAGGGTGAGGGTGAGGGTGAGGGTAAGGGTGAGGATGAGGGTTAGTGTTAGGGTTAGGTCTAGGGTGAGGGTGAGGGTGAGTGTTATGGTGAGGGTGAGGGTTAGGGTTATCGTTAGGGTTACGGTTAGGGTGAGGTGAGGGTTAGGATGAGGGTGAGGTTTAGGGTTAGGGTTATGGTGAGGGTTAGGGTTTAGGTTAGGTTTAGGTTGAGGTTGAGGGTGAGGGTGATGGTGAGGGTGAGGCTGAGGGTTAGATTTAGGGTTAGGTTTAGGGTTGGGGTTGGGGTTAGGGTTAGGTTTAGTGTTAGAGTTAGGGTTAGGGTTAGGGTTAGGGTGAGGGTGAGGTTGTCGGTTAGGATTAGGGTTATGGTTAGGGTTAGGGTTAGGTTAGGGTTAGGGTTAGGGTTAGGGTTAGGGTGAGTGTGAGGGTGAGGGTGAGGGTTAGGGTTAGGTTGAGGGTGAGGTTAAGGGTTAGGGTGAGGGTTAGGGTGAGGGTTAGGGTGGGGGTTAGGATTAGGGTTAGGGTTAGGGTTAGGGTTAGGTATAGGGTGAGGTTTAGGGTGCGGTTAGGGTGATGGTGAGGGTGAAGGTGAGGCTGCGGGTGAGGTTAGGGTGATGTTGAGGGTTAGGGTGAGGATTAGGGTTAGGGTAAGGGTTAATCTGAGGGTGAGGGTGAGGGTTAGGTTTAGGGTTAGGGTTAGTGTTAGCATTAGGGTTAGGGTTTGGGTTTGGTTTAGGGTGAGGGTGAGGGTGATGGTGAGGGTGACGGTGAGCCTGAGGGTTAGGGTGAGGGTGAGTGTGAGGGTGAGGGTGAGTTATAGGGTTAGGTTTAGGGTTGGGTTTAGTGTCAGCGTGAGGGTGAGAGTGAGGGTGAGTGTGAGGTTGTGGTTTATGGTTAGGGTTAGAGTTAGGGTTAGGATTAGGGTTAGGGTTAGGATTAGTGTTAGGATTAGAGTTAAGGTGAGGGTGAGGGTGATGGTGATGGTTATGGTTAGGGTGTGGGTTAGTGTGAGGGTTAGGGTTAGGATTAGGGTTGGGTTAGGGTAAGTTTTAGGTTTAGGGTTAGGTTAAGGTTGAAGGTGAGGGTGATCCTGAGGGTTAGGCTTAGGGTTAGAGTTAGGGTTAGGGTTAGGGTTAGGGTTAGGGTTAGCGTTAGGATGAGGGTGAGTGTGAGGGTGAGGGTGAGTTATAGGGTTAGGGTTAGGGTTGGGTTTAGTGTCAGCGTGAGGGTGAGAGTGAGGGTGAGGGTGAGGTTGTGGTTTAGGGTTAGGGTTAGGGTTAGGGTTAAGGTTAGGGTTAGGGTTAGGGTTAGGGTTAGGGTTAGGATTAGTGTTGGGATTAGAGTTAAGTTGAGGGTGAGGGTGAGGGTGATGGTGATGGTTATGGTTAGGGTGAGGGTTAGTGTGAGGGTTAGGGTTAGGATTAGGGTTGGGTTAGGGTTAGGTTTAGGGTGAGGGTTAGGTTTAGGGTGAGGGTGAGGGTGACGGTGATCCTGAGGGTTAGGGTTAGGTTTAGAGTTAGGGTTAGGGTTAGGGTTAGGGTCAGGGTGAGTGTGATGGTGAGGGTGAGAGTGAGGGTGAGGGTGAGTGTGAGGGGGATGGTGAGTTTGTGGGTTAAGGTTAGGGTTAGGATTAGGGTTAGGATTAGGTGTAAGGTGAGGGTGAGTGTGAGTTTGAGGGTTATAGTGAGGGTGAGTTATAGGATTAGGGTTAGGGTTAGGGTGAGTGTGAGGGTGAGGGTAAGTGTGAGGATGAGGATGAGGGTTAGTGTTTAGTTCTAGGGTGAGGGTGAGTGTTATGGTGAGGGTGAGGGTTAGGGTTATGGTTAGGGTTACGGTTAGGGTAAGGGTGAGGTTTAGGGTTAGGGTTATGGTGAGGGTTAGGGTTTAGGTGAGGTTTAGGTTGATGTTGAGGTTGAGAGTGAGGGTGAGGGAGAGGCTGAAGGTTAGAGTTAGGGTTAGGTTTAGGGTTCGGGTTGGGGTTAGTGTTAGGGTTAGGGTTAGGGTTAGGTTAGGTTAGGGTTAGGGTTAGGGTGAGAGTGAGGTTGAGGGTGAGGGTGAGGGTGAGGGTTAGGGTTAGGTTGAGGGTGAGGGTAAGGGTTAGGGTGAGGGTTAGGGTGGGGGTTAGGATTAGGGTTAGGTTTAGGGTGAGGGTGAGGGTAGGGGTGAGGATGAAGGTTAGTGTTAGGGTTAGATCTATGATGTGGGTGACGGTGAGGGTTATGTTGAGGGTGAGTGTGAGGGTTAGGTTTAGGGTTAGATTTAGGGTTTGGGTGAGTGCGAGTGTGAGGGTGAGGGTGAGTTATAGGGTTAGGGTTAGGGTTAGGTTTCGTGTCAGTGTGAGGGTGAGAGTGAGGGTGAGGGTGACGTTGTGGTTTATGGTTAGGGTTAGGGTTAGGGTTAGGGTTAAGGTTAGGGTTAGGGTTAGGGTTAGGGTTAGGGTTAGGGTTAGATTTAGGATTGGTGTTAGGATTATGGTTAAGGTGAGGGTGAGGGTGATGGTTATGGTGATGGTGAGGTTTAGTGTTAGGGGTAGTGTTATGGTTAAGGTGAGGTTGAAGGTGAGGGTTAGGGTGAGGGTGTGAGAGGGTTAGGGTCAGGGTTAGGGTTAGTGTTAGGGTGAGGGTGAGGGTAAGGGTGAGGATGAAGGTTAGTGTTAGGGTTAGGTCTAGGTTGAGGGTGATGGTGAGGGTTATGGTGAGAGTGAGGGTTATGGTGAGAGTGAGGGTTAGGGTTAGGGTTAGGGTTAGGGTTAGTGTTAGGGTTAAGGTGAGTGTCAGGTTGAGGTTAAGTGTGAGGGTGAGGGTGAACCTGAGGCTGAGGTTTAGATTTAGGGTTAGGGTTAGGGTTGGGGGTGGGGATAGGGTTAGGGTTAGGGTTAGGGTTAGGGTTAGGGTTAGGGTTAGGGTGAGGGTTAGGGTGAGGTTTAGGGTGAGGTTGAGGGTGAGCATTAGGGTTAGGGTTAGGGTGAGGTTGAGTTTGAGGGTGAGCCTGAGGATTTGGGTTAGGTTTAGGGTAAGGATTAGGGTTAGGTTGAGGGTGAGGATGACGGTTTGGATTAGGGTTAGGGTTAGGGTTAGGGTTAGGGTTAGGTCAGGGTGAGGGTGAGGTTGAGGGTTAGGGTGATGGTTAGGGTGAGGGTGAAGGTGAGCGTTAGGGTGAGAGTGAGGGTGAATGTGAGGATTAGGTTTATGGTTAGAGTGAGGGTGAGGGTTAGGGTGAGGGTTAGGGTGGGGGTTAGTGTTAGGGTTAGGGTTAGGGTGAGATTTAGAGTGCGGGTTAGGGTGATGGTGAGGGTGATGGTGAATCTGAGGTTGAGGTTAGGGTGATGGTGAGGGTTAGCATGAGTGTTAGGATTAGGGTGAGGGTTAATCTGAGGGTGAAGGTGAGGGTGAGGGTTAGGGTTAGTGTTAGGGTTAGGGTTAGGGTTAGGGTTTGGGTTAGGTTTAGGGTGAGAGTGAGGATGAGGGTGACGGTGAGCCTGAGGGTTAGGGTTAGGGTTAAGGTTAGGGTTAGGGTTAGGGTTAGGATTAGGGTTAGGTTGAGGGTGAGGGTGAGTTATTGGGTTAGGGTTAGGTTTAGGGTTAGTGTTAGGGTGAGGGTTAGGGTGAGTATGAGGGTGAGGTTGAGGTTTAGTTTTAGGGTTAGGGTTAGGCTTAAGGTTAGTGGGAGGCTGAGGGTGAGGGTGAAGGTGTGGTATAGGATTAGGGTTTGGGTTAGCGTGAGGGTGAGCGTGAGTGTGAGGGTGAGGCTGAGGGTTAGGGTGAGGGTTAGGGTGATGGTGAGTGTGACGGTGAGGGTGTATCTTAAGTTTAGGGTTAGGGTTTGGTTAGGATTATGGTTAGGGTGACCGAGAGGGTGAGGGTGAGGGTGAGCGTGAGGGTGAGGATGAGGGTGAGGGTGAGGGTGAAGGTGAGGATTATGGTGAGGGTTAGAGTTAGGGTTAGGGTAAGGGTGAGGGTGAGTGTGAGGGAGAGGGTGAGTGTGAGGGTGAGGGTTAGGGTTAGGTTTGGTTTAGGGTTATGGTTAGGGTGAGACTTAGGGTGAGGGTGAGGCTTAAGGTTAGTGTTAGTGTTAGGGTTGGGGTTAGGGTTGGGGTTAGGGTGAGGGTTAGGGTTAGGTTGAGTGTGAGGGTTACGGTTCGGGTGTGGGTGTGGGTGAGGGTTAGAATGAGGGTTAGTGTTGGGTGAAGTTGAGGGTTAGGGTGAGGGTGAGGGTGAGGTTTAGTTTGAGGGTGAGGGTGAGGGTGAGTGTTAGGGTTAGGGTTAGGGTGAGGGTGAGGGTGAGGATGAGGGTAAGGGTGAGGATGAGGGTTAGAGTTAGGGTTAGGTCTATGGTGAGGGTGAGGGTGAGGGTAATGGTGAGGGTGAGCGTGAGGGTTAGGGTTAGTGTGAGGGTTAGGGTGAGGGTGAGGGTGAGCAGTAGGGTTGGGGTTAGGGTTAGGGGTAGGGTGAGGGTGAGGGTGAGGCTGAGGGAGAGTGTTAGGGTTAAGATTAGGTTTAGGTTGAGGGTGAGGCTAACGGTTAGGATTAGGGTTAGGGTTAGGGTTAGGGTTAGAGTTAGGTTGAGGGTGAGCGTTAGTGTTAGGGTGAGGGTGAGGGTGACGTTTAGGGTGACGGTTAGGGTGAGGGTGTGTGTGAGGGTTCGGGTGAGAGTGAGGGTGAAGGTGAGGGTTAGGGTTATGGTTAGTGTTAAGGTTAGGGTGAGGGTGAGGGTTAGGGTGAGGGTTAGGGTGAGAGTTAGGGTGGGGGTTAGGTTTAGGGTGAGATTTAGGGTGCGGGTTAGGGTGATGGTGAGGGTAAGGCTGAGGCTGAGGGTGTTGTTAGGTTGATGGTGAGGGTAAGCGTGAGTGTTAGGTTTAGGGTGAGGGTTAATCTGAGGGTGAGGATGAGGGTAAGGGTTAGGGTTAGTGCTAGGGTTAGGGTTAGGGTTTGGGTTAGGTTTAGGGTGAGAGTGAGGGTGAGGTGACGGTGAGCCTGAGGGTTAGACTTGGGCTATGGGTGAGGGTGATGGTGAGGGTAAGTGTGAGGGTTAGGGTTAGTGTTAGGGTGAGGGTGAGGGTTAGTGTTAGTGTGTGGGTGATGGTGAGGGTTAGGGTGAGACTTAAATTTAGGGTTAGGGTTTAGGTTAGGGTGAGGGTGAAGCTGACGGTGATGCTGAGGGTGAGGATGATGGTTACGGTTGGGGTGAGGGTGAGGGTTATTGTGAGGGTGAGGGTGAGGGTTAGTGTGAGGGTGAGGATGAGGGTGAGGGTAAGGTTGAGGGTGAGGGTGAGGGTTAGTGTTAGGGTTTGGTTAAGGTGAGGGTGAGGTTAAGGTGTTAGGTTTAGGTTTAGGAGTTAGGGTTAGTGTTAGGGTTAGGTTTAGGTTTAGGGTTATGATTAGAGTTAGGGTAAGGCTTAGGGTTAGAGTTAGGTTTTAGGGTTAGGATTAGGGTTAGGGTTAGGGTTAGGTTTAGGGTTTAGGGTTTACGGTTAGGGTTAGGTTTAGTGTTAGGGTTAGGGTTTAGGGTTAGGGTTAGGGTTAAGATTAGAGTTAGGGTTAGGGTTAGGGTTTAGGGTTAGGGTTAGTGTTAGTGTTAGGGTTAGGGTTATGTTTAGGGTTAGGGTTAGGGTTAGTGTTAGGGTTAGGTTTAGGGTTATGGTTATGGTTAGGGTTAGGGTTTAGGGTTTAGGATTAGGGTTAGGTTAAGGGTTAGGGTTAGGGTTAGCGTTAGGGTTAGGGTTAGTGTTAGGTTTAGGGTTTAGTGTTAGGGTGTGGGTTAGCCTTAGTGTTAGGGTTAGGGTTAGGGGTTAGGTTTGGTTTAGGGTTAGGGTTAGGGTTAGCGTGAAATGGCACCTATGATTAATGTAGACAATTGTGTAATTATTTGCACAACCTTGTCAGTAGATGAGGTATAGGCTTTTCTTAACCCAAAGGCAAGTTCTGTCAAGAAGACAAGCTCCCAGTGGAATGTCTTTGGTGCTCAACGTTCTCTCGGGAGTAGAGTGGCGTTGCCAGGAGTAATTGTGTCTCGGCACAGAATTCTAGGTTAGATTAAAGGCCATTTTCTACAGCTTTTTAAAGAGGATGAAGATTAGACTAGCTATACTAAATATAATCTCTATGTATCTAGAATACCTTATTAACCTAAAAATAAACATGACAAACATATAATTCTCAATAACTATCTAACTTGAAGACAAAAAGAATAAACAACTGTGCAATATATGAAGACAATGATCTTCACCTGTAAACAATGTCATTACATATCAAATGTAAACAATGTTATTACATAAATAGTATCAGAGGTAGAAATGTACATTGTGATATGGTAGATATATCAATACAATATAAGCATACTCTTATACAAAAATAGAGGTAGGAACACTCACATTCAATATTCAATATGTCAATATACAGGAAACAGTACCAATACAATTTTCGAAAAACAGTAACTCACAAATACCAAACATCCCATCAAACCAGTTAATCCCCCACCCTTTTGTTTGAACATACTCCTAATTCCATAAAACATCTCCCCAACCCCTCAACTCTGAACCAACCACTGAAAGATGTCCCTCACCCTGAGGGCAAACTCTGTTGGGAGAGGGGATGTCGTCCTGTAAGATTGCTTCAAGCTGACATGGGGGCGATGTTCTCTTAGGGGCTCCTGTGAAAGCAAATGATGGTAAAATTCCCAAATTAACCTTTGACCTAAGAAAATTATAACTAGTCCCTGAGCGCTTTGAGAAGGTCCGGCCAGAGTGTTGTCAAAAATGTGCACCATTCAAAATTGTCTTGTGCAGTTGGTAACAAAAAACAGGTCTCAGCGCGTAAAAAAGACGGAAAAAAAATATTCGTGACGTCATAAAATCCAGGTTGAGTTGATGTTGTGGGGCCCCATCTTCATCCTGGAAACTTCAAAAATTACTGTAGGAAAATTTGTTGCTTGTTATGGGAAATTTAAACATTAACAACAAGGACATATACTGACATAGAAAGAAAGACACAGATATGAGGAAAAGCAAAGAAAGTTTATCAAGTATATAACTATCCTCATTCTGTCCCATTTCATGGCTCCTGATCTGAAACAGAAACTCTGAGATATCTCTTATCAACAGGCTTGGAATTGAAGAGGGACTGAGCCATAGTCCAACTCCAAAACCAGCTCTACATATTTATAAAGAAGTGTTCAATAAAACATCAATACCTACAGAATGTATAGAATGTTCCTGTTGATCCTTAGTGGGTCGTAACTATTTTCCATCCATCAGTAATTAACTATTAGGGTCCCTTAAATTCTTTGAAGATCAGTATTTTCCTGTGGAGCTAAGAAAAGAACCCTGCCCCCAACCTATCTGTATTCCTTCCCATCAGTATGCTCGCCATCCTTGTGAATGTATTGTTCTTTATCTTTTCCAAATGGCTTTTCTTCTTCATACCGAACCTTTATTAATTTTGACGGTATCCACAATTGTTCCTCACCTGTGGAGATAAGAGCAAAACCCCTTCCCCAACGCAGCACATCTCCTGGCTTCCATTGCGAGGTCAGCACATCCTTGAAATAAACTGGTTGATTTAGTTCAGTAGACTTTTCCATTATCCAATGTCTTTCTGCAGCCGTTGTTCCCTTCTCATTAGCGTTAAGAAAATTCAAGGTTAACAAAGCATTATGTAACCTATTTCTGGGGGTGTTTTCCACCCCTTTCTGTTTATTCAACAGAATATATCCTTTATAGTTCGATTTGATCTTTCTATGACTGCTTGACCTGTAGGATTGTATGGTATACCTGTAACATGCTTGATATTGTAATAGTCAAAAAACCGTTTCATTTGCCTAGAGACATAAGCAGGACCATTATCTGTCTTTATTTGTGTAGGTATACCCATGATAGCCATGACTTCTAATAAATGAGCGATTACTGAATCAGTTTTTTTCTGAACTTAAAGCAGTTGAATAAGTGTCAATGGTGTGGTGAGCATACTTCAATTTGCCAAATTCTGCAGAGAGGAACACATCCATCTGCCAGATTTCATTCCTATGGGTGCCCTTTGGATTAGCCCCTGCTGGCAGTGGCGTTTGGTTATAGAAAGAGCAACCAGGGCATTTCTTTCCAATCTCCTTAGCTTGTTGCCATGTAATAGAAAACTCTTTCTTCAAACCTTTGCTATTAGCATGATGTTTTTTATGAAATTTAGAGGCTTGTAGCACACTACCAATCAATAACTGATCAATGTCTGCATTACCTTGTGCTAGAGGACCTGGCAGACCCGTATGGGATCGGATGTGTGTTATGTACATAGGGCAAAGCCTGTTCCTGATCAAATCTTGAACCAGGATAAACAATGAGGTTAGTTCTGTATCATCAGGTATAAATTCAGCAGTTTCAATATGTAAAATAACTCTTTCTGCGTATTGTGAATCAGTAACTATATTAATAGGTTCTCTAAAATCCCTTAGCACCATAAGAATGGCATATAATTCTGCCTTCTGGACAGAATCATAAGGACTTTGTTCCACCTTACCCAAGTCTTCTGATTTGGAACCTGCCTTCCCTGTTTTATTGGCATCAGTATAGAATGTACGGGCTCCAGTTATTGGAGCATCACGGACGATTCGAAGAAGGATCCAAGAAGTTCTCTTTATGAAGGTAAGCCTCTTGCTTTTTGGATAGTTTTGGGATGTCTCCCAAAAAATTAGCACAAGCTATTTGCCATGGTTCATTATCTTCCCATAATTTCTTTAGTTCATCAGCAGTGAAAGGCACTATAATTTCTGCTGGGTCTATGCCTGCTAGTTGACGAACTCTCAGCTTGCCTTTTATAATTAACTCAGAGACTTTTCCACACATGTTTTCAGTTTTTTACTTGGTTTATGTGGTAAAAAGATCCTTTCCAAGATAATATCATCTCTGTGCATTAAAATTCCTATAGGAGAAATTTTTGACAGTAATATGACGAGAATACAATCGAGCTCTGGATTCACCCTGTCCACATATGCCTGTTGTAATTTTTTTTCAATCATTGTCAGTTCCTTTTCTGCTTCAGCTGTTAATTCTCTGGGACTGTTTAAATCTTTATCACCTTCCAAGGTTTTGTTCAAATGAATTATTAGATCAGGTGTTATCCCAATAGCTGGTCGTAGACTGGAAATGTCTCCTAACAGTCTTTGAAAGTCATTAAGAGTCCGTAGGCGATCTCTCCTAATTTGTGCCTTTTGTGTCTGAAGGTTTTGTGAACCTATCTTTTAACCTAAATAATTAACAGAATCTCTCTTCTGTATCTTCTCAGGAGCAATTTGCAATCCCCATTTAGGTAAAAGTATCTTTATTTCTTCAGACAGTCTGTTTAAGGTATCCATGTTTGAATCAGATAACAAGATGTCGCCCATGTTGTGGTATATTATAGATTTCGGGAATTACTTGCGTAGCATTTGCAATGGTTGGTTCACAAAATATTGGCACAAGGAGGGGTTATTTAACATACCCTGGGGGAGGACGGCCCAGTGGTACCTCTTGGAAGGTTGAGAATTGTTGTAAGTAGGCACCGTGAAGGCAAATTTTTCTCTATCTTCTTTTTGTAAAGGTATGGTGAAAAAACAATCCTTTAAATCAATAACTATAAGAGGCCATCCTTTTGGTACTAAAGAGGGCAAAGGGATTCCAGATTGCAGAGGGCCCATAGGTTGAATAGCCTTGTTGATAGCTCTGAGATCTGTCACCATTCTCCATTTACCTGATTTTTTTCTTAAGCACAAATACAGGAGAATTCCAAGGACTGGTAGATTCTTCTATATGTCCAGCATCTAATTGCTCTTGTACCAGCTGTTCTAAAGCCTGTAACTTTTCCTCAGCTAGAGGCCATTGCTTTGTCCATATTGGTTTCTCAGTCAACCATTTTAGAGGCAAGGCTGTTGGTATCTCTGAAGGGGCTTCAATTGCTTGTCCTTGTGCGGCCCGAATGGCCGGTTTTCTCCGTTTGTAATATCTTTTAATATTATTCTCAGAAATATAGGCTCTAGAAGTAGCAGGAATGTTAATTTGCATATTCCATTGTTGTAATAGGTCACGACCCCATAAATTCATTGCAATAATGGCTACATATGGCCTTAATTTTCCTATTTGTCCCTCAGGCCCTATACCTTCAACCCATCTCGTCCTCTGTCTTAATCGAGATAGGGTTAGGCTCTCGGGTTAGGGATAGGGATAGGGTTAGGGTTAGCGGTTAGTGTTGGTTCATGGTTAGGGTTACAGTAAGGGTTAGGTTAGAGTTTGGGTTAGGCTTATGTTTAGGTTTAGGGGTTAGGGTTGGTTTAGGGTTAGGGTTTAGGGTTTAGGATTAGGGTTAGGGTTAGGGTTAGGGTTAAGGTTAGGGTTAGGTTTTAGGGTTAGGGTTAGGGCTAGGGTTAGGTGTAAGGTTAGGTTTTAGGGTTAGGGTTAGTGTTAGGATTAGGTTTAAGGTTAGGGTAGTGTTAGTGTTAGGGTTAGCATTAGGGTTAGGTTTAGGGTTAGGGTTAGGGTTAGGATAAGGGTTAGAGTTAGGATTTAGGGTTAGGGTTAGGGTTAGGGTTAGGGTAGGTTTATGGTTAGGGTTAGGGTTAGCGTTAGTTTTAGCGTGAAATGGCGCCTATGATTAATGTAGACAATTGTCTAGGTATTTGCACAACCTTAATGAAAATAAGACTCATGAAACCAAGGTTTTAGTGAAGTACAAGAAACAGGAAGGGAAGCACGGCTTCTTTGCAACCTATTTATCAGTAAACATTTGCCCGAGGACAGCCTGCCCCCAATGGGCTGGCTTATCCCTACATCTCCCCCTTTTTGTCTAAATAAGACAGAACTAAATCAAATACATCTATTACCAATAATAACAAATAATAGATATTACAAACAATATTTAGAACAAAAGTTTTACCAGACATTCTATCTCAAGGAGTCTAAATAATGTAGAGAGTAATTACAATTATATAATCTTCAACTCCGTCAAATTTCTGAGAAGGGAATAAAATATTACTTAACAAATGAGAGATATCCAAAATGTGCCATAAATGACAGAGACAACAGACTACCTGGGCAATCATCCAAGTTCTCGTTCGCAATGTTGAGTCAACCAACTTTGGCTAAGGCATAACATAACTGACATACCATTATCAAATGCAAGGAACTTTCTTAGAATTATCCTACCCTGTCTTGGCAAGATAAGACAATCCTGTTTCATATCTTTGTCAAGTAGATGAGGTATAGGCTTTTCTTAACCCAAAGGCAAGTTCTGCCTTTGGTTAGGGTTTAGGGTTAGGGTTAGGGTTAAGGTTAGTGTTAGGGTTAAGGTAGGGTTAGGGTTAGGGTTAGGGTTTAGGGTTAGGGTTAGTGTTAGGGTTAGGGTTATGGTAGGATTAGGTTTAGGGTTGGGGTTAGGGTTAGGGTTTAGGGTTAGTGTTATGGTTAGGGTTAGAATTAGGGTTAGGGTTAGGGTTTAGGGTTAGGTTTAGGGTTAGGGTTATGGTTTAGGGTTAGGGTTAGTGTTAGGGTAAGGGTTTAGGTTTAGGGTTAGGCTTATGGTTAGGGTTAGGGTTAGGGTTAGGGTTAGGTTTAGGGTTAGGTTTAGGGTTATGGATAGGGTTAGGTTTAGGGTTAGGGTTAGGGTTAGCGTTAGGGTTAGGGTGAGCGTTAGGCTTAGGGTTAGGGTTACAGTTAGGGTTAGGGTTAGGGATAGGGATTAGGGTTAGGGTTAGGGTTAGGGTTTGATTTAGGAGTTAAGGTTAGGTTTAGGTTTAGGGTTATGATTAGGGTTAGGGTTAGGCTTAGGGTTAGAGTTAGGGTTTAGGGTTAGGCTTAGGTTTAGGGTTAGGCTTAGGGTTAGTGTGTGGGTTAGGGTTAGTGTTAGGGTTAGGTTTAGGTTTAGGAGTTAGGGTTAGGGTTAGGGTTAGGGATAAGGTTTAGGGTTTAGGGCTAGGGTTAAGGTTAGGTTTAGGTTTAGGAGTTAGGGTTAGTGTTAGGGTTAGGTTTAGGTTTAGGGTTATGATTAAGGTTATGGTTAGGCTTAGGGTTAGAGTAAGGTTTAGGGTTAGGGTTAGGGTTAGGGTTAAGGTTAGGGTTAAGGTTAGGGTTAAGGTTAGGGTTTAGGGTTAAGGTTAGGGTTAGGACTAGGGTTAGGATTAGGGTTTAGGGTTAGGGTTAGTCTTAGGGTTAGGGTTAGGGTCAGGGTTTAGGGTTAGGGTTAGGGTTAGGGTTAGGGTTAGGGTTAGGGTAGG
Source organism: Alexandromys oeconomus (assembly GCA_963919705.1). Lineage (NCBI taxonomy): Eukaryota > Metazoa > Chordata > Mammalia > Rodentia > Cricetidae > Alexandromys > Alexandromys oeconomus. Next base: position 12,826 of record CAWTZB010000022.1, on the reverse strand, counting down.
TTTAGGGCTAAGGTTAGGGTTAGGGATAGGGTTTAGGGTTAGTGTTAGGGTTAGGGTTAGGGTTAGGTTTTAGGGTTACGGTTAGGGTTAGGGTATAGGGTTAGGGATAAGGTTAGGGTTTAGGTTTAGGGTTAGGCTTAGTGTTAGTGTTAGGGTTAGTGTTAGGGTTAGGTTTATGTTTAGGGTTAGGGTTAGGCTTAGTGTTAGGGTTAGGGTTAGGTTTAAGGTTAGAGTTAGGTTTAGGGTTAGGGTTAGGCTTAGTGTTAGGGTTAGGGTTAGGGTTAGGGTTAGGGTTAGGGTCAGGGTTTAGGATTAGGGTTAGGGTTAGGGTTAGGGTTTGGGGTTAGGTTAGGGTTAGGGTTAGGGTAGGTTTAGGGTTATGGTTAGGGTTGGGGTTAGGGTTATGGTTAGGGTTAGGGTTAGCGTTAGCGTTAGGGTTAGGGTTAGCGTTAGCGTTAGCGTTAGGGTTAGGGTTAGGGTTAGGGTTAGGGTTAGGGTTAGGTGTAGGGTTAGGGTTAGGGTTAGGTTAGGGTTAGGGTTAGGGTTACGGTTAGGGTTAGGGTTAGGTTTAGTTTTAGTGTTAGGGTTAGGCTCCCGGGTTAGGGATAGGGATAGGGTTAGGGTTAGTGGTTTGGGTTGGTTCAGGGTTAGGGTTTCAGTTAGGGTTAGGTTAGCCATTGGGTTAGGCTTATGTTTAGGATTAGGGGTTAGGGTTGGTTTAGCGTTAGGGTTAGGGTTAGGGTTAGGGTTTAGAGTTAGGGTTAGGGTTAGCTCTAGGTTTAGGATTAGGGGTTAGGTTTAGGGTAAGGGTTTAGGGTTAGGGTTAGGGATAGGGTTTAGGGTTTAGGGTTAGGGTTAGCTTTAGGTTTAGGAGTTAGGTTTAGTGTTAGGGTTAGGTTTAGGTTTAGGGTTATCATTAGGGTTAGGGTTAGGCTTAGGGTTAGAGTTAGGGTTTAGGGTTAGGGTTAGGGTTAGGGTTAGGTTTATGGTTTAGGGTTTATGGTTAGGGTTAGGTTTAGTGTTAGGGTTAGGGTTTAGGGTTAGGGTTAGGGTTAAGATTAGTGTTAGGGTTAGGGTTAGGGTTTAGGCTTAGGGGTAGTGTTAGTGTTAGGGTTAGGGTTATGTTTAGGGTTAGGGTTAGGGTTAGTGTTAGGCTTAGGTTTAGGGTTATGGTTAGGGTTAGGGTTAGTGTTTAGGGTTTAGGATTAGGGTTAGTTTAAGTGTTAGGGTTAGGGTTAGCGTTAGGGTTAGGGTTAGTGTTAGGTTTAGGGTTTAGTGTTAGGGTTTGGGTTAGCCTTAGTGTTAGGGTTAGGGTTAGGGTTAGGGGTTAGGTTTGTTTTAGGGTTAGGGTTAGGGTTAGCATGAAATGGCACCTATGATTAATGTAGACAATTGTGTAATTATTTGCACAACCTTGTCAGTAGATGAGGTATAGGCTTTTCTTAACCCAAAGGCAAGTTCTGTCAAGAAAACAAGCTCCCAGTGGAATGTCTTTGGTGCTCAACGTTCTCTCGGGAGTAGAGTGGCTTTGCCAGGAGTAATTGTGTCTCGGCACAGAATTCTAGGTTAGATTAAAGGCCATTTTCTACAGCTTTTTAAAGAGGATGAAGATTAGACTAGCTATACTAAATATAATCTCTATGAATCTAGAATACCTTATTAACCTAAAAATAAACATGACAAACATATAATTCTCAATAACTATCTAACTTGAAGACAAAAAAATAAACAACTGTGCAATATATGAAGACAATGATCTTCACCTGTAAACAATGTCATTACATATCAAATGTAAACAATGTTATTACATAAATAGTATCAGAGGTAGAAATGTACATTGTGCTATGGTAGATGTATCAATACAATATAAGCATACTCATACAAAAATAGAGGTAGGAACACTCACATTCAATATTCAATATGTCAATATACAGGAAACAGTACCAATACAATTTTCGAAAAACAGTAACTCACAAATACCAAACATCCCATCAAACCAGTTAATCCCCCACCCTTTTGTTTGAACATACTCCTAATTCCATAAAACATCTCCCCAACCCCTCAACTCTGAACCAACCACTGAAAGATGTCCCTCACCCTGAGGGCAAACTCTGTTGGGAGAGGGGATGTCGTCCTGTAAGATTGCTTCAAGCTGACATGGCGGCGATGTTCTCTTAGGGGCTCCTGTGAAAGCAAATGATGGTAAAATTCCCAAATTAACCTTTGACCTAAGAAAATTATAACTAGTCCCTGAGCGCTTTGAGAAGGTCCGGCCAGAGTGTTGTCAAAAATGTGCACCATTCGAAATTGTCTTGTGCAGTTGGTAACAAAAAACAGGTCTCAGCGCGTAAAAAAGACGGAAAAAAAATATTCGTGACGTCATAAAATCCAGGTTGAGTTGATGTTGTGGGGCCCCATCTTCATCCTGGAAACTTCAAAAATTACTGTAGGAAAATTTGTTGCTTGTTATGGGAAATTTAAACATTAACAACAAGGACATATACTGACATAGAAAGAAAGACACAGATATGAGGAAAAGCAAAGAAAGTTTATCAAGTATATAACTATCCTCATTCTGTGCCATTTCATGGCTCCTGATCGGAAACAGAAATTCTGAGATATCTCTTATCAACAGTCTTGGAATTGAAGAGGGACTGAGCCATAGTCCAACTCCAAAACCAGCTCTACATATTTATAAAGAAGTGTTCAATAAAACATCAATACTTACAGAATGTATAGAATGTTCCTGTTGATCCTTAGTGGGTCGTAACTATTTTCCATCCATCAGTAATTAACTATTTAGGGTCCCTTAAATTCTTTGAAGATCAGTATTTTCCTGTGGAGCTAAGAAAAGAACCCTGCCCCCAACCTATCTCTATTCCTTCCCATCGGTATGCTCGCCATCCTTGTGAATGTATTGTTCTTTATCTTTTCCAAATGGCTTTTCTTCTTCATACCGAACCTTTATTAATTTTGACGGTATCCACAATTGTTCCTCACCTGTGGAGATAAGAGCAAAACCCCTTCCCCAACGCAGCACATCTCCTGGCTTCCATTGCGAGGTCAGCACATCCTTGAAATAAACTGGTTGATTTAGTTCAGTAGACTTTTCCATTATCCAATGTCTTTCTGCAGCCGTTGTTCCCTTCTCATTAGCGTTAAGAAAATTCAAGGTTAACAAAGCATTATGTAACCTATTTCTGGGGGTGTTTTCCACCCCTTTCTGTTTATTCAACAGAATATATCCTTTATAGTTCGATTTGATCTTTCTATGACTGCTTGACCTGTAGGATTGTATGGTATACCTGTAACATGCTTGATATTGTAATAGTCAAAAAACCGTTTCATTTGCCTAGAGACATAAGCAGGACCATTATCTGTCTTTATTTGTGTAGGTATACCCATGATAGCCATGACTTCTAATAAATGAGCGATTACTGAATCAGTTTTTTTCTGAACTTAAAGCAGTTGAATAAGTGTCAATGGTGTGGTGAGCATACTTCAATTTGCCAAATTCTGCAGAGAGGAACACATCCATCTGCCAGATTTCATTCCTATGGGTGCCCTTTGGATTAGCCCCTGCTGGCAGTGGCGTTTGGTTATAGAAAGAGCAACCAGGGCATTTCTTTCCAATCTCCTTAGCTTGTTGCCATGTAATAGAAAACTCTTTCTTCAAACCTTTGCTATTAGCATGATGTTTTTTTTATGAAATTCAGAGGCTTGTAGCACACTACCAATCAATAACTGATCAATGTCTGCATTACCTTGTGCTAGAGGACCTGGCAGACCCGTATGGGATCGGATGTGTGTTATGTACATAGGGCAAAGCCTGTTCCTGATCAAATCTTGAACCAGGATAAACAATGAGGTTAGTTCTGTATCATCAGGTATAAATTCAGCAGTTTCAATATGTAAAATAACTCTTTCTGCGTATTGTGAATCAGTAACTATATTAATAGGTTCTCTAAAATCCCTTAGCACCATAAGAATGGCATATAATTCTGCCTTCTGGACAGAATCATAAGGACTTTGTTCCACCTTACCCAAGTCTTCTGATTTGGAACCTGCCTTCCCTGTTTTATTGGCATCAGTATAGAATGTACGGGCTCTAGTTATTGGAGCATCACGGACGATTCGAAGAAGGATCCAAGAAGTTCTCTTTATGAAGGTAAGCCTCTTGCTTTTTGGATAGTTTTGGGATGTCTCCCAAAAAATTAGCACAAGCTCTTTGCCATGGTTCATTATCTTCCCATAATTTCTTTAGTTCATCAGCAGTGAAAGGCACTATAATTTCTGCTGGGTCTATGCCTGCTAGTTGACGAAGTCTCAGCTTGCCTTTTATAATTAACTCAGAGACTTTTCCACACATGTTTTCAGTTTTTTACTTGGTTTATGTGGTAAAAAGATCCTTTCCAAGATAATATCATCTCTGTGCATTAAAATTCCTATAGGAGATATTTTTGACAGTAATATGACGAGAATACAATCGAGCTCTTGATTCACCCTGTCCACATGTGCCTGTTGTAATTTTTCCTCAATCATTGTCAGTTCCTTTTCTGCTTCAGCTGTTAATTCTCGGGGACTGTTTAAATCTTTATCACCTTCCAAGGTTTTGTTCAAATGACTTATTAGATCAGGTGTTATCCCAATAGCTGGTCGTAGACTGGAAATGTCTCCTAACAGTCTTTGAAAGTCATTAAGAGTCCGTAGGCGATCTCTCCTAATTTGTGCCTTTTGTGTCTGAATGTTTTGTGAACCTATCTTTTAACCTAAATAATTAACAGAATCTCCCTTCTGTATCTTCTCAGGAGCAATTTGCAATCCCCATTTAGGTAAAAGTATCTTTATTTCTTCAGACAGTCTGTTTAAGGTATCCATGTTTGAATCAGATAACAAGATGTCGCCCATGTTGTGGTATATTATAGATTTCTGGAATTTCTTGCTTAGTATTTGCAATGGATGGTTCTCAAAATATTGGCACAAGGAGGGGTTATTTAACATACCCTGGGGGAGGACGGCCCAGTGGTACCTCTTGGAAGGTTGAGAATTGTTGTAAGTAGGCACCGTGAAGGCAAATTTTTCTCTATCTTCTTTTTGTAAAGGTATGGTGAAAAAACAATCCTTTAAATCAATAACTATAAGAGGCCATCCTTTTGGTACTAAAGAGGGCAAAGGGATTCCAGATTGCAGAGGGCCCATAGGTTGAATAACCTTGTTGATAGCTCTGAGATCTGTCACCATTCTCCATTTACCTGATTTTTTCTTAACCACAAATACAGGAGAATTCCAAGGACTGGTAGATTCTTCTATATGTCCAGCATCTAAT
>CAWTZB010000022.1:0-2500 GCA_963919705.1 Alexandromys oeconomus | reverse complement strand
TTGATCCTTAGTGGGTCGTAACTATTTTCCATCCATCAGTAATTAACTATTTAGGGTCCCTTAAATTCTTTGAAGATCAGTATTTTCCTGTGGAGCTAAGAAAAGAACCCTACCCCCAACCTATCTGTATTCCTTCCCATCAGTATGCTCGCCATCCTTGTGAATGTATTGTTCTTTATCTTTTCCAAATGGCTTTTCTTCTTCATCCCGAACCTTTATTAATTTTGACGGTATCCACAATTGTTCCTCACCTGTGGAGATAAGAGCAAAACCCCTTCCCCAACGCAGCACATCTCCTGGCTTCCATTGCAAGGTCAGCACATCCTTGAAATAAACTGGTTGATTTAGTTCAGTAGACTTTTCCATTATCCAATGTCTTTCTGCAGCCGTTGTTCCCTTCTCATTAGCGTTAAGAAAATTCAAGGTTAACAAAGCATTATGTAACCTATTTCTGGGGGTGTTTTCCACCCCTTTCTGTTTATTCAACAGAATATATCCTTTATAGTTCGATTTGATCTTTCTATGACTGCTTGACCTGTAGGATTGTATGGTATACCTGTAACATGCTTGATATTGTAATAGTCAAAAAACCGTTTCATTTGCCTAGAGACATAAGCAGGACCATTATCTGTCTTTATTTGTGTAGGTATACCCATGATAGCCATGACTTCTAATAAATGAGCGATTACTGAATCAGTTTTTTTCTGAACTTAAAGCAGTTGAATAAGTGTCAATGGTGTGGTGAGCATACTTCAATTTGCCAAATTCTGCAGAGAGGAACACATCCATCTGCCAGATTTCATTCCTATGGGTGCCCTTTGGATTAGCCCCTGCTGGCAGTGGCGTTTGGTTATAGAAAGAGCAACCAGGGCATTTCTTTCCAATCTCCTTAGCTTGTTGCCATGTAATAGAAAACTCTTTCTTCAAACCTTTGCTATTAGCATGATGTTTTTTTTATGAAATTCAGAGGCTTGTAGCACACTACCAATCAATAACTGATCAATGTCTGCATTACCTTGTGCTAGAGGACCTGGCAGACCCGTATGGGATCGGATGTGTGTTATGTACATAGGGCAAAGCCTGTTCCTGATCAAATCTTGAACCAGGATAAACAATGAGGTTAGTTCTGTATCATCTGGTATAAATTCAGCAGTTTCAATATGTAAAATAACTCTTTCTGCGTATTGTGAATCAGTAACTATATTAATAGGTTCTCTAAAATCCCTTAGCACCATAAGAATGGCATATAATTCTGCCTTCTGGACAGAATCATAAGGACTTTGTTCCACCTTACCCAAGTCTTCTGATTTGGAACCTGCCTTCCCTGTTTTATTGGCATCAGTATAGAATGTACGGGCTCCAGTTATTGGAGCATCACGGACGATTCGAAGAAGGATCCTTTATGAAGGTAAGCCTCTTGCTTTTTGGATAGTTTTGGGATGTCTCCCAAAAAATTAGCACAAGCTCTTTGCCATGGTTCATTATCTTCCCATAATTTCTTTAGTTCATCAGCAGTGAAAGGCACTATAATTTCTGCTGGGTCTATGCCTGCTAGTTGACGAAGTCTCAGCTTGCCTTTTATAATTAACTCAGAGACTTTTCCACACATGTTTTCAGTTTTTTACTTGGTTTATGTGGTAAAAAGATCCTTTCCAAGATAATATCATCTCTGTGCATTAAAATTCCTATAGGAGAAATTTTTGACAGTAATATGACGAGAATACAATCGAGCTCTGGATTCACCCTGTCCACATGTGCCTGTTGTAATTTTTCCTCAATCATTGTCAGTTCCTTTTCTGCTTCAGCTGTTAATTCTCGGGGACTGTTTAAACCTTTATCACCTTCCAAGGTTTTGTTCAAATGACTTATTAGATCAGGTGTTATCCCAATAGCTGGTCGTAGACTGGAAATGTCTCCTAACAGTCTTTGAAAGTCATTAAGAGTCCGTAGGCGATCTCTCCTAATTTGTGCCTTTTGTGTCTGAATGTTTTGTGAACCTATCTTTTAACCTAAATAATTAACAGAATCTCCCTTCTGTATCTTCTCAGGAGCAATTTGCAATCCCCATTTAGGTAAAAGTATCTTTATTTCTTCAGACAGTCTGTTTAAGGTATCCATGTTTGAATCAGATAACAAGATGTCGCCCATGTTGTGGTATATTATAGATTTCGGGAATTTCTTGCGTAGCATTTGCAATGGTTGGTTCACAAAATATTGGCACAAGGAGGGGTTATTTAACATACCCTGGGGGAGGACGGCCCAGTGGTACCTCTTGGAAGGTTGAGAATTGTTGTAAGTAGGCACCGTGAAGGCAAATTTTTCTCTATCTTCTTTTTTGTAAAGGTATGGTGAAAAAACAATCCTTTAAATCAATAACTATAAGAGGCCATCCTTTTGGTACTAAAGAGGGCAAAGGGATTCCAGATTGCAGAGGGCCCATAGGTTGAATAACCTTGTTGATAGCTCTGAGATCTGTCACCATTCTCCATTTACCTGATTT